>VDFB02030083.1:0-38495 GCA_007258455.2 Sequoia sempervirens
GTTAATTGTAGTCTATGCATTATTGACTTGTATTCTTTGGTTTTTGTTAAGAATAAAGGGAATCCAATACTATAACATAAACTTGAAGTTTTCAAAGAATATTTATTACAATAACTACAAAAAAATCATGTAATCAAGCGTGTCATAGTGTTAGCTTAATCTTGATCATTGTGGATTCACTTCCTCTAGTTTCAACGTTGCTCAAAGTGGATCTCTTAGCTGTAGAAGCCATTTTTGTAGATCGGCGTATAGTTGATTCAAATCATACTACTAGAGCATGCTTTTTAGAGTCTTCTATTAGGAACTTGGGTCGACACCAAGAACACTGATTCAAGCACATTGAGTAAGCTAAGTCGACCAGTCGAATTCAAGAAACTAAACCACTTACCTAAATTTAACTCTTGTGGAAAACAATTATGAGTTTGTATTCATGATTGACAGTGTTATCACCAATGTCCACGATGCATGTAGACCTCTCAGAGTATAATCCTATTCTCTGAGTTTGATATCTTACTCTTTTCTTGGTAGTCATCACATTTTAAAGTACATTGAATATCTTAGCAAATTACATTATGTTAGTTCTTTTAGCTCTTCAAGGCCATGCCCGCGCCCACCCTCTCCTTCACCTATGTTGTGGATCCTTCTATGTTGCTGAAAATACTCAACCTATTTTCATTTGCGAGTTCCCTGGACAGCCAGTGCACCTAATGATCAACTCTATAAGTAATGCGATAAGGGTGAATGATGTGTTTGTGCAGCCTCCATTCGCCAACCCTGCATGGTTGTGTGTGGCTAGAACCCAACAAATCTCACAATATTAGGATGTGTTTTAGACTGCTCTAATAAATCATATATTTTGAGAGCTTCCTTGGAAAATCAATCTGGTGTAGATCCTACAATCATTGCATGCTATGTCATGACACTGAATTTCATCTACCAGTTGCATTTGTTTGAAAGTTTCTTAAGCCTTTTCTTTTAACCACCTCAAATATTATTCATATTTCCCTTCTTTTCTGAAGCAAAATAAATCATTCATCTCTTCCCTCTCTTGTCATTAACTCTAGAGAAGCTTTTAAATGTTGCCGCTCAAGAAAATCAAAACTGATCTAAATGCTTCCTCTTCTTCAGGATCCAGCAAAAATCTAGATGTAATACCTATTTTATAGGTGATATCCTTTATTTCTATGTTAGGTACATCAAACTCACCACATAGTAGATTTATGAATTGAATTCATATTGGATTCGATAGGTAAACTACTAGTTTAAATTTTAAATGTATTACATATTGTATTTTGAAATACATGTAATTGAACCCATGATATAGTCAATTTGAATGATGAAACACGCATATTCCTCATCTCTAATACTTATTTCAAAGATAATAAAAGATGTACCAACTACAAATTAGATTGAATTTTAAATTAAATAAAGTATACATAAATAATTAAGAGGTATGGATAATTCTCTTAGGGAAAACCCTTGTCAAATTTTATAAGAAACACATCATATCTTACCTTCTAGAGGAGAGCCTTTTGTATATATATAAAAACATCCAACGATAGTTTCTTTTATCTAGTATTTATGAATAAATATATATTCATATTAAATATTTATATATTTTGTCATCTTCATTTTGGTTTCAAAAGGAAATATTGAAGTATTTAAATATCACTTGTTGAAATATATATATATATATATATTCTCATATCTTAATATTATAAATAGTATCTATGACAGACATAATGAAATAATATAAAGAGAATATAAACTGAATCACAAGGTTGATGGTATATTTTCAGGTAGGTTAGCTTTGAAATATTAGGATATTTTACAATAATTATTAAATGAGGGAATGCAAATAGGAATAGACATATTTAGTTATGTAATTGATGAATGTACAAAGATTGATGAAGTAGAGAACACTTATTTTCTTCCAACCATATGTTGCCACTTTATAATATTGTATTGAAACCACATTTTGTTATATATATATATATATATATATTATAGTATTGTGGAAGAATATTTATGTTTAGGTGAGTTAATTGATTTAGTAGATAAATGAATTGGAAGAATAAATAAGGGAAAAGTGATTAGCTATATTTGATAATTGAAGAAGTTATTAAATAAATGAATTAGAGTATCCTTCTGGTTAATTAATGATTGATGATTTCTTTATGTTTGTTTAATAGTTAAATTGTTAAATTACCATGTAATTGATTATTGAGTTCACACGCTACTGGGTAAATGGTTAATTAAGTAAAAAGTGGTTTAGTAGTGAGTATCATGAGATATGGAATATTGTCTTTCATGGGAGTCATGTTTGTTTGATTATTTGTATGGAAAATTGGGTTTGATTTTGGTATTGGGAGATTTTGGTAATTTTTTTAAGTGGGAAATATTGTTTTATCCATTTAGATAAAGGTTTTATTAAATAAAAGCATTAGAACATTAATTAATGGGTGTTGATTTTGTTAAATTCATTTATTAGCCAAATTGTAATTGTGATAGGTAATTAATGGTTGGGTATGATGTGAGGAGAAGATTGAGGTCTTCCTTGGATGCCCTGTAGGTTGATTTTACTTTTGATTATTTTGGTTGATTTGGTATTGAGTTGATTATCTTATTTTTTATTGAGTTTGAAGATCCCTTTGTGATATTACTATTCGTCGTTCTACACTTGTTGATTTGTAAATTGTGGATTGAAAATAGTCTTTGAGATCATGTTATTGTTGCTACTTCGATGGGGGAACCATTGTGTTAGTGATTTGTTAGGCTTCCAGAGGTTGGGGAAAGAGTTTTCTTTATAATTGGATTTTCATGTTGGTTCTTTGTAAACACTTGATTCTATACTCTATTTATGATTATGTGGATTCTAGCCTTGCACTATGGAATTGTTATCTATGGAGACTTTGTGCGAGTTGGTGCATGCCTTGCTTTATGTGATCATTCATGTGGTTTTATATGTTGTGCAAGTTGGCTTACTCAGTGAATGGACTGTAGAGTCTTCTTGTTGCTAGTAGGGGGAGTGGCTCTCAATGGGGGTTTGACGCACAAAGTGGCAAGGCCAAGGTAATTCATATAGAGTTTCTTAATTAGTGATAACCTAAAATAAATTAGGGGGGGTTGGGTAGTTCACATTAATCAAGATAACACCTCACTCATGGCTCAAATGTTTGTTTAGGCTTGAGATGAGTGGGAAGGTCTGGAATAGCAAGATCAACTTCCTAGTCTGACAGGAAGATATGTAGATCCCACATGAGTTTGTAAAGGGGTTTGGCGACTGGTAGGGGTGGTCCAGGGTAACCCAGGATGGGGGTTAGGTAGCCTAGGAAAGTTACACCAGGGTAACCCATAGAAAACTATGTGATGACACTGCTCCCTATAGCAACCTTGTACATGCCTTGTTTGTTTTCCCCCTTGTTCTTGTACCTCTAGAAGTGGTCATACTTTATGTTTTGTTTGTTACTTTTGTATGTTGGAGTCACATTAGCCTATGTCTACTTGATTTTTTGTGTAGTGGGTCCTTATTGTGATCTCCTAGCATGGGGGTTGGACCTTAGGGTTCCACATGGTCAGGTGGAATGTGCTATGCACTCCACTTGGTTCCCAATTGATGTTCATGAGCATGGATATGGTACCTGATCTTCAAAGATTCCAAATCTTGTACCAAACTTGAGTTAGCATTGATGTTATGTAATGTATCCTTCCCATTTTTATAAGGGAAATTTTGATGTAAACTTGTAAACCGTGTAATGATCTACCCCATGTATGGGAAGTTGTATATTTATTCTTTGGTTCATATTATGTGTTCTTTAATGATCTCTTGTTATTACTTTGTATTCGATGTATGTTTAGGTTGGTTAATTGTAATGTTCGTAATGCAATCATGATACCCTAAAGGATATAGTCAGTGAAAATGTACATGTGGATTACATTCTATGTTATTGTTAGTATAATCTATACATTGATTCATGTTTTAAAAAAAATTGTGCCATAATTGTTAGTTAGTTGTGTCGTCCTTTGGGGTTTCGTGGCGGAGTGTTACATCTAGTGCCCCTCTGTAATGGCCTTTTTGGGTGATCTGAGTAAGTTTGTTTGCTTGTTGATTGGGTTATTCGATTTGAAAATTGTTTGATCCTTGGTAACTAATTAACATATTAAATAAATTATTGAATAAAAAATGTTTTGATAAATAAGTTGATAAATAAAAGGTTTACCTTTGATGGATAACTAAGTAACTAAATATATTAATTATTTAAATTATTAAAATGGTATAAAATTAAATGAAATCTATAATTTAAGACTCTTTATAACTAAAAATTACTATAATAAGTTAATAGGATGAAAAAAAAATTAAAATTAATACTCGGTAATGAAGTGTGTAGCGGTTACTCCATTTAGTATAGCTCTGAGCAGCCGACAATTTGGTCAAACTTATAGTGGTGCTCAGATGCACTATCTTAGGCAGGAATAATGCTAAGATATTTTATAAGGGCTTAAGAATCAGTTGTATTGTATGCTATTGTATTGGGTTCTAGCGCCAGATTGAGGGGGACAACTGGCACTTGCCCTTCTGTGCTATGGTTGCCATCATTAATTGGGCTTCAACCGTTTGCAAGAGGAACAAATTTAGGAAGAGTGGTTAATGATTATGGGGCACTTCCTCTCTTCAAAATCTACCCTGGTAGTTACAATACAGAGGAAAAAATAGTTATTTTTGTTTTGGGGGGAGCCTAGGTATTCCTGTTTTTAGTCATTGCTTAAGAGTTTATGTGACAATAGCATGGGATTCTGAATTGATACTTTTTGGAGGAAAAGAGCGATCGAAATGGAATAAAATAGTTGATGTTATTTGTCTATGCCTCCACATTATGTATACATGTTTTCCGACGCACTTGCAACTTCATCATCTAGCCATCAGATTTTGATATGAAGATGTTCTTATCCTATTATAGAGAGTTCATTTTAGGATTCAGTGGTATACTCTAGCAAGAATAGATTGAATTGGTTGGAGGCTTGGTTATCATCGCTTGGATTAGTAGATCTACAAGCAAAGTCTTGAGAGTTTCCATTACAAGTCTTGAAGATTAATTACGAGAGTCATCTTATAAGGAATTTCACTTCTAGTATATCTTAGCCACATATTACATATGGACATTTTCATTTTCCTTTGATATTCATTTGAGAAGAAGGGCATATTCGAAAGTTAAATTTTTATTTGATATTATAGTGAAATCGGCTATCAGAGTAAAGTTGTCCTTATTGCACTCTAACCAAGCTTATGCCTGATATTGTAATTGCATGGAAGCTTTTTTCTGAAATCCTTAAGTGTTTAACTATGCTTTTCATTCCCTTAAGCGTTGATATTGAAATTCCTTCTTGTACGCCTTTTTCCAAGAACATTGACCCCGTGTAAAATGATGAAAATGGAAAACTATCATTGCTCAGAAACCCTTTTAATCCCTCTAATGTTTTTCATCGATCTCCTTACTGTTGATCCTCATCTCTCCTAGCCACTTCTGCACAAATTTTTTAGAGAAAGACATTTTTATGACAACATTCATTTTAGGATCCAACAAACATAAATAAAGCAGCGTCGCTGGAAATACTCAACCTATATTCATATACATATGAATAACCATATGATGCACTAAAGGTTATTGATGTGTGAAGTGTGTGCAACCTTCATTCGCTAAACCTGCATGACTGTGTGCACTTAGAACACAAGCAAAGCTTATAATCTTGGGAGGCGTTCCAAAGAGTTTCATTAATTTGAAGATTTTGAGAGCTTCCTTGTAAAATCCAATTATACATAACTTGTAATCATTTCATTTCTCTCTGTGGAATAGACATCTCTTCGAGGCAGTTGTCAAAAATTCAGGTGTTTGTCTGTGATTCCTGATCTTTTATATGTCTCCAAGAGTGTTTCCATCTACAACGTTTGACAAAAAAATTTCCCTACCGTTACGCTTTGGTGCATGACCTTGGGCCGACCCAAATCTCCCGTTTCGCACAGGCAGGGAGGACTTGACAATGAATTTGGCTTTACGCCTGCCAATTACATTTGCTTGCAAGTTTCTTAAGCCATTTCAATTAATCCAAATTGTGTCATCCTACAATCCTTCATTTCATGTGCCCTCTTCCTCACAATTGTAGGTTTCTTTTTAAGTTTGAAGCGAACTTTAATTATATTCAAATGCTCAGTCGCAACTACAAGGTTCCTTTAAATGTGTCTACTCATTGCATAATTTGTATAGTTTTGTGTTTGTGCAAATTTTGTTAAGTAATGGCTTGGATTGATCGATATTAGCCTGTATAACAAATTTGCTTCCCTTTTTAGTATCATGCAACCATTCAAACAAACCTCCATCTCGTCGGCTTGTAATACTCTTGATGGAAGCTACATGAAATGGAACTAATTAAATTCCATGTGCATTTTACCAAGTCTTGATGCCATTGCATGTCTGATGTCAAAATCAATCAATACTATACTAGACTCCCTTAGATCCATCTTTTTACTCTCGAGATGATAAGATATACCTCTAATGGATGACAAGGGTGTAGTATGTAGCTTGATGAGGTCTCGTGATGTCAGATTTCTAGATATGGAATATTTGACTCAATCTTAGTTGTTATCATCATAGTTGCCTCGATCATCCAGCATTTCACTCAACTGGATTTTTATTTTTATGGGTCATGCACCCAATATATCACTTCAGTCAACATTGTGGATCATCCACAAGCATGTAGGCCTTTCTAGATGTTGGAACCTGCAAGTGTATTCATCTATAATTTAGATTTTTCCCTATTAAGAAACCTCATCTCGTTATTGTTTTTTTTTTTTAAATAAAAGGCATATAGCCGACTTAATATATTTATATAATAAAAATTTACAATATAAGGTTACAAAATTTTCAGATATAAAGAGAACACTAACCAGAACCATAGAAGGTTACAAATTTTTTCCTCCCAAAAAGATAATCAACACAGTGAAACCTACAACTGACCAAAACTATTTCAGCTTCTAATATTAGGTGCTCCAAAATGCTATTTTTCCATATGCCATATACTGCTTAAAATGTTGATTTCACGTATATCATATACCGTGCCATACCCATCATACAATGAGAGTAAGATATGTGCAAAATGTTTCAAAATATCAAGCATTTCCAACAGAAGAACTATCAACACCTTCATTAACTCTATGGTGTATCAGCACATTTTATTTTAATCAAAAGAGGAGAGAAGGAAAGATAGGCTAGTGGAGTATCTTACTCTTAAGTCGTATGACAATTTGAAGTCAATCATTGTTGGCCATATAAGATTGCCATAAACTTGTCATAGTATCTGTTAAAAGTTCTAGCTTCTTTCCTTGTGTTCTAATGCAATGCTTAATTGGAACTAAAGAAATTAAACGCTTCCCTACTTGAAGTAGCATCAAATTGTCCCTTGATAAGATGTTTAGATGCTAGAATTAGTTTTCTCTAGTTGATGGAATGAAATAGTGTAGTATGAAAACAATAGGAAACATTAGCCACAACAAGAGCGATAAAATATTTCAACTTGGCAACTCTCATTGTGATAATTTGATGGATAAGTCTAGTTACTATTATTATTATATGTATGTTTTATCAACGTTTATAGAATTGATAGAAATGTCTTTTCTACCATTGATAACATGCACCATAAGGGAACTTACCCAACATTCATACAAGGTCTATATTGATTCAACAAATTTTGGGTTTTAGTTTTACTTTATTTTATTTTTTTATTATAGAGCTACACTAGTTGCGATTCCTAGAGTACCAACCTATAATTATGACTAAGTAGGTAATGGAATAGAAGTGAAACTATATTACTGTCAATAAGCATATTCCATGTAAGTAGAGTAATTATTGGTCTTGAACCCTATATTTAATATTGCATATCTCTCTTCCATGCTTATACTAGTCTATTTTATAATGGAACCACTGTTTATTTCGTGATATGCATTTATAAGAAGATTATTGTAGAACTTGTATGCATCAATGTTGAAGATTAATTATATGTTGCATTGCATGAATTTGCGGTTGAAATTAAAAGATTGTGGCATGTCTTTGGAGTAAATGACGCAGTGAATGGTTTTGGAATATAAGTTTATTTCGATTATTGTGATTGCTATCGTGGTTGATTTGATTGGGATAATCTTCAATTTAAATGTGACTTTGTTGTGTGTTTAGTGACAGGGTATCTTGAGAGGAAAAAATTGAGGTCTCCCTTGGATGTCGGTTTGATTTTGTATCAAAATTGATTATGATAGCTTTGGATGAGTCTGAATATTTCGTTGGGATGTTGCCACTCATTATTTCATATTTGTTGACTCGTTAATTGTGGAATGAAAATAGTTCTTGAGATCTTGATATTGTTGACATTTCTTTGATGGGGAACCCTTGTTTTTGCATTTGAGTCTTCCAGAGGATTGAGGGGATATGTTTTTTTTACTTGCAAGAGTTGGTATGGGGGTCGACAACCTAGGAGGATCCACCTTGGATAACCCATATCAAGCCTGAAGTATTTATTTGGGTTTTACATTGTCTTATGATTTGTTATTTGATGATGATTGAACTTTACACTTGAATGTGCTTTGAGGTTTGAGCCTTGCACTGTGGAAATGGTCCTATATTATGGAATTCTTGTGAGAAGTGTTGCATGCCTTGTGTTATGGGCATTTATGTTTGACTTTAATAATTTGTGCAAGCTGGCTTGCCCATTTGTGATTTTGAGATTTTGTTGTTAATTGGGGGAGTGGCTCTCAGTGAGGGTTGGCACCTAAAGTGGCTGGTCTAGGATAACCCATTGTGAGTTTAATCAAGTGATAACTTAATTAATTAATTAGGGGGTATTGGGTAGATTCACACATTAATTCAGATAATGTAGCCTCACTCATGGGCCCAAGTGATTGTTTAGGCTTGGGATGAGTGGGAAGGCCTGGAATGGAAAGTTCAATTGGCTTTCCTCTACATAGTAATTTTGCAAGGTATGTTGATCCCGCATAGCGAGCATGGGGATCCGGTGGCCAGTAGAGATTACTAGGGAAACCCAAGATGGGGGCTAACAGCCTAGGAAGGTTATGCCAGGTTAACCCATGACTACCTATGCGGTGACACTCCACCCTTTAACAACCTTGTATGCTTTGTTTCCCCTCTTGTTGTTCTTGAGCCTCTGGAAGCAAATGTTGTCATGTGTTGGTTATTTCTCATGTTGGAGGTTACCTTATGTTATTTGTGCTCATGTTGTGAAGTCTTGTAAACCTTGTCTTTGATGGTATTCATTGAGGTCCTTCTTGTCCTCTCCTAGCATGGGGGGTAGGCCTTCGGGTCCACGTGGTCAGGTGGAACATGCTATGCACCCCATTGGGTCCCCAGCCATTGATCGAGATGTGCAGTTATGTACAGTTGCAGTGACTCTAGAGATATACCAGTGTTGGATCTAGTCTTGAAGCTTTGTAATCTTACATATCATTTGTATCATTCCATGTTATCGTACTATTTCCATTCATGATGGGAAGCAGCATTATATTAATGTAATCCTTGAGTAATGTATCTTTATGTGATAAATGTATTGTCCATGATCAAGTTATTATCTTATGGACACTAGTATCTTTCATGTGAGATGATAGATGTTGAATGAAAAGTAATGCAGTCATGTAACCCTAAGGGACTTGTTATATGTTGTACATGTATAATTCCATTTCAAGTGTTGAATGTTAATATTATGTTGCATGTTAATTACTTTAAAAAAAAAATTGTGCCATAAATGTAGATTTATTAGTTTCCTTTGGGGTTGTCTAGAAGGGCATTACATTACACCCGCTATAGTCTTCTACCTGAATTAGCAATGTGACGAATCTGGGACCATTTCGATATACAAGCACTCCTAATCATTCTATGGGACAATCATATGTAGAATGTCTTGTAGAAAAAAGAGCAAGACGCGAAGTAAACAAGAATAGCATTTTTGATATATTATAGTTCAATATAGTTCCCTAGTTTGCAACTATATCAAATAGTGACGAAATTGAGTGAAATAAAAGTCAGATTTCAATTTATTGGACATTCTAAACTTAATATCAATATTATATTTGCACTAACATTCTCCAAAATGAAATTTTACTACAAATCCACAAAGAGAAAACCCCAAATTTGATATTTTTATCAAGTTTTTTATTCTTCGAGTCATTATATGATGCAAGAGAAGAGCATACTTAAATTTTCAATCTATGTCACATAAAAAACTCAAACTCTCAAATAAGAATCTATGATCTTAGATTTCTCAAAACAAAATCTCTGGTACCATGTTAGAAATATAAAATAAATTGAATAACTCAAGGAATTTTATAAGAAATTCAAAGCTACATAAACTAGAGAAACATAAATAATGCATACCAGTGACTCCTATAACAACCCAATCTATTAACCCCAAAAATTACCACTATGTTTTTTTCTTGATTATTATCTTATTATGTGTTCATTCACTTGTATACTCAAGTACTTCTATCCATATGGGATAGGGATCCATCCATCCAGATAGGTATCCAACCATGCAGGTTAGGCATTTGTCCAAAAAGGCAAGAATTCATCTATCCATCTAGGATAGGCATATATCCAAACAAGGTAGGCATATATCCATAAAGGATAGGAATGTGCTCTAGTCAAATAGTTAGACTCATTGAGACCATTTGAGCCCTAAGTCACTCACTATCATAGTAGTCCCTATATGAATTCCATAGTCAAATCTAGTAGAGGACCACTTGGTACTAGAAATGGCATGTAAAGGCCTATTTTTGGTGCATGAAGATATATGTGGAGATGAAGATAGAGAAAGAGAGGAGGGAGGAAAATAGATATAGAGATAGAGATAGAGAGATAGATAGGGGGATAGGGAGGGATTGAGGGAGGAAGAAATGGGGAGAGATAGAGAGAGGAAGGGAGAGAAAGGGAGAGAGATAGGTAGAGGGAGAGAGATAGGTAGGGAGGGGGAGAGAGAAGAAGACGGGGAGAGAGGGAAAGATAGCTCAATATATAGAGAGGGAGAGGGAGAAGGAGAGAGGGAGAGATATACATAGAGGGTGATATAGAGAGATAGAGAGTGATAGGGAAAGAAAGGGAGATAGGGAGACATAGAGATTTGGAGAGAGAGAAATAGAGATAGAGGTAGAGAAAGATATATATAGAGAGAGAGAGAGAAAGAGAGATGGATTGAATAAGAGAGGTAGAGATAATAAGCTATAAATAGAGAGGGGGGGAGATAGGGAGATAGAGAGAGAGGGGGCAAGAGAGAAAAATCATAGAGACAGGTAATAGAGGGAGGAATCAAGAGATAGAGATAGAGATAGGTATAAAGAGGGAATGTGTTTGTATATGAGATATAGAGAGAGAGATATATATATTGAGAGAAAGAGAGGGAGATAGATAGGTATAAATAGATAGAGATGGAGGGTGAGGGAGGAGAGTAGAGAGATAGAAAGAGGGAGTGATAGGGAGAAAGGAAGAGTGGGAGAGGTGTAGTGAGATAGAGGTGATGAGACAAGTGATAGAAAGAGAGAAGACTGAGATAGAGAGGGGGGAGATAGAGGGATAGAGATAGATATAGGGAGGGAGAAATAAGGAGTGTGTGTGAGTGAGAGGGAGATATAGAGATAAAGGGAGAGAGATAGAGAAGAAGATAGAGATAGAGATGGAGATGGAGATGAAATATCATTTGATAAATGGTGTAATAATTGACCTCATGTACTACACAAATGTATGAAAAAATAGACCAATCTTTCCCTAATTAATATATTATAATAATTATTAATATTATTATATTGGGGCATAAGCCTTAGTTTGATTGGCTAAAGAATCTAGTCTTACGCCCATCCTCGTAATATATATTATATTATATATTTGATATATAAAATAAAATAACTATAATTATTATATACATATGTTATTTTATAATATATAATATATAAATAATATAATATATCATAATATATTATTTGATATTATATAATATTATATTATATTAGCATATATAATATATAATATTATTAATATATTAATAAATATATTAAATATAATTTTAATTTATAAAATATATATATTAATATTATGATTATTAATGATAAAAGTATAATATAACAAGAAAAACCCTAGAAGATTCCCTATTTTGCATACTGGCCTGATTAGATTAATTGTTGAACATTATCAAAAAATGCCTGTCCCTGCTAATTTGGAAGCCTCCCCTGATTCTGAGGATGATGATACTAAACCCAGTTGCTCGGGGTTTTTGCCCAACTTAAGTCTGGCTAGAACGAGCCTGTGCCTGCCCGTTGTCCAAACTAGTAAGATTATCCCTAACCCCCTTACTGTGAAAGCTCGTGTTGTGCCTAAACCGGGAAGCCCTTCCCTTAAAACCAAAAGTATTGATAAGAATCCTCCGGCTAAAAACCTAGTCTCGTACTCTAAAGATTCTCCTGAATCTGAGGAGTTTGGTGCTAACAATTCTGAACCTTTTGTTGTCCCGTCATTGGATAGAAATGCTAAAATTGGTTCCCATGTTACTCCTGACCTTGGTAATACTTGTTGCAACACTAATACAGATCCCTCTATGGATTTTTTGGATTTAGCTATAAATAATGTTGATAACCATTTCAAACTTTCAGAATGGGCTTTTCATGAAATCAATGAGTTAAAGATAAAAAATTGGGCCCTTCAAAGAAAATTGGAAGATTTGGGAGTTAAGGTTGCGACGCTTGATAAGAAAGAGTTGGAACGAAGAGATCACGGTGTCAGCACTGATACCCAGTACCAAGCTAGTAAGGACATAAATGTTGAATTTGAATTGGAGAAAATGAAAAATACAGTCAAAATTATTGCCGAGCAAAACAACCGTATGGCCAGACACAACGACATCATCATCAATGCCATGACTGAGAAATTGGACAAAGCTCAATAGGGGTCTCTGGTGGTTGATATGAAGGAAATTAATGAAAGAAATCAGGAGGAGGATGTTGGCATTTCCAAGAGAACCAGGGCCAATTTGAAGAGGAAGGCTCCTCCCACTCCGCAAATGATTCAAATATTTAAGAAGGGCGTTCATGATATGCAGAACCTGGAGGCAAAGACAGAGTCTATCCTGAAGACTCTGGGTTGATTGCGGTTGGTCTTTTGTTGGCTCTTTTGTTGGCTTTTTTTGTTTGACCTTTCTGGTCTTTTGTGGGTGGCTGCTGCTTGTTCTGGTCTTTTCCTTTTGTGCAGCCGGTTTTGTCTGGTGGACTTTTCTATTCTTTCTTTTTTGTTGTAAACTTTGTGGTTTCGGGTCCCTGTAAAACCCGTTTTACCCTTTATCAAAAACATGAAACATTTAATCATATCATATCTATAATATAATAATAATAATATAACAGAAATTTAATAATAATTATAAATTTTATATATATTATATGATTTTATATATATATAATAGTACATATTTTATTTATATAAAATAGTACATATTTTATTTATATAAAATAGTGCATATTTTATTTATATAAAATAGTGCATATTTTATTTTATGTTAAAAATCATTCAATATAAATATACTATAATATGTAATATATTTTTTATTTAATATAAACTAAATTATATATAATATTTATACTTATTGTTATATATATAAAAGGTCGATGGGTTAGCTTGATTGGCTAAAGCATCCTATTGTAGGAAAGAGGTCATGAGGTCTAGTCTCCCTTCCATCACTATGGTGGTATTTGAGGGTGTGGTAGGATGTGTTTGTCGAACTAGCATAAAGTTTACTAGGTACACTTATTATATATTATATTATATATTATCTTTATGTATATTATATTCTATATTGCCTTTATGTACATTATATTATATTATTTATATATTAGTTATTATATTTAGGGTGTGGTAGGGTGTGTTTGTTTCACCAGCGTAAAGTTTACCATGTGCACTTATTATATATATAAATTTTATTTTAGTGTGTTGCCATTGAAGAAGATAAAACATGTGAAAAGGCAAGCCTTTAATATCTTAGAACCGTACTCTAACAGTGGTAGGGTGTGAGCACACAATAGGGTTTATATTATGGGGATAAGCCTTTTGTGTTGTTTGTCATTTCCCAGGTGAAAAGTTGACACACGAAAAATGAGAAAATAACGGAAAAATAAAAAATAAAAAATAAAAAAAACAATGACGACGATCTTTTTCATTGTCTTGCATCTTTTATGCAGCATTTTGTTTGTTATTGCCTAGGTGAAAAGTGGATACATGAAAAAATGGAGAAAACAACAAAAAGGCGACGATCTTTTTCATCGTCTTGCATCTTTTATGTAATAGTATGTGTCATTGATAGACAAAAGAAACTCTGTGAACTAGATCTTTTTCATTGTTTTGCATCCTTTATGTAATAGTACGTTCGTTGATGGACAAAAGAAACTCCGTGAACTTCAAATAAAGATACAATATAATTATTAATAATATATAATATAAATGTGTTGCAAGATTAAATATTATATCCAATACCAACCATTAAACCCCGACCCTTCTCCATATTATTTATATTTGACCAGGATTAGTTGAAGTATTTGTATTTTACCAAAATACTATCTTGATAAAATTAGTCTGTCCGTTCAACAAAGACGTCTAAGAAGAAAAGTTAAATTACACCCAAAAAAAAAAAAAAAATCTTCTAAGCCTTTAGTCAAGCAATTCGGCTACACTCAAATGTTTAGTGGAGACATTGAAAGGACATTCTTATATTAAAAATAAGGCAAAGATAAAGGCAGGAATATGGTGCCTTTTGGTGGGGTCCATAATTGTTTAATTATTGACGTTTAAGACTTTTCGTGTACGGTATGTTTGAAAGCTTTCTTAAAAAGATTATTAAATTTAATAATTAACTAATTAATAATTATTTTACATGTCGTCTATATAAAAGTAAAACTAAATATCTTAATTTTATTGAAGAAAACCTGCTGCTAAGTCCTCAAATATTCATACAGGGAATCTGAGCTTATACTGTTGTCTGTTAGGGGAAATGGCTACGGAACAGTTTTTGCTTGGCGTTCTCGTTGTTTTAGTTGGGTATTTTTCGCTGTGCTTTGTAAGAAGAAAGTCTGTGAACAAGCCCTACAAGGGCCCTGCTATCTATCCTATAGTCGGCTCTGCCTTGGAATTCTTTAGAAATCGTCACAGGTTTCTGCAATGGTTCACAGAAACGATGGACAAGATGCCAACCAATACTTTCAAGGTCGAAAGGCCCGGTGGAGTGAGAGATATCATGACTGCAAATCCTGCAAACGTAGAGCATATGCTGAAGACCAACTTTGAAAATTACCCAAAGGGCGAACGCTTTACAACTATTCTCCACGATTTCTTAGGCCGAGGGATTTTCAATGTCGACGGCGAGCTGTGGAAAATGCAGAGAAAGACTGCAAGCTACGAGTTTAACACTAGGTCTCTAAGAAGCTTCGTGGTGGAGACGGTGCAGTGGGAGATTCAGAATCGCCTGTTGCCAGTGCTCACAACCGCATCCAAAACAGGTAATTCCTTAGATTTGCAAGACATTTTGCAAAGATTTGCATTTGATAATATTTGTAGAGTAGCATTTGGGGTGGATCCCGCCTGTCTCCTCCCCTCCATGCCCACTTCACCTTTTGCAAAGGCTTTTGACGATGCTACCGAAATCAGTGCCGGTAGGTTCTACTCTGCTGTTCCTTTTTGGTGGAGAGTGAAGCGCATGCTTAACATCGGTTCTGAAAAGTGTCTGCGGGAAGCGATTAAAGTAGTGGATGAATTTGCTATGGATGTGGTGAGTTGTAGAAGGAAGGAGATTTCGGAGAACAGAGGACTTCCTGAAAGAGAGGATCTTCTTTCTAGATTCATTGTAGCTCTTTTAACTAATACAGACGAATTAGAGAGAGGTGATCATTCGGAAAGTGAGAAGAAATCCAGTGGTACGATGGATATGTTTTTGAAGGAGATGGTGGTGAGCTTTATGTTGGCAGGGAGGGATACAACGTCCGTTGGTCTCACATGGTTTTTCTGGGTACTCTCTTCCCACCAGAGGGTAGAGAAAGCCATTCACACGGAAATTCTACACATTTTGGGCAAGCGACCACAACCCCCATCAGTTGGTGAAGAAGGGATCGCTTTCAGCTTTGAAGAACTGAAGGATATGCAGTATCTACATGCTGCACTGTGCGAGTCGATGCGGCTTTACCCTCCTGTGCCTGTTGATACTAAACGTGCCTCCAAAGATGACGTTTTACCAGACGGAACTTGTGTCGGAAAGGGATATCATGTGAATTACTGTGCCTATTCAATGGGTAGGATGGAAAATATTTGGGGTAGTGATTGTTTGCAGTTTAAGCCCGAGAGATGGTTAAAAGAAAGGGAATTTGTGGGAGACAATCCTTATAAGTTTCCAGTATTCAACGCAGGACCTCGAATATGTCTGGGTAAAGAGATGGCATTCATACAGATGAAATCTATTGTCGCTTCTATTATTCATGGTTTCAGTTTTAAAGTAAAAGACGAGATTACTTGTCCCGATTATGTTGTGTCATTGACCATGCGCATGAAAGCAGGGCTACCCATTACTGTAAGATGTCGATGAACATCTGCATCTGATGCATCTGCTTGACAGGAATATTAAGTAATTCTCTGCAATCCCTTTTATTAAAGATGTTTTATTAGTACTGCGTCCTATCAATGCAAGACGATTAAACGAATCTCAGTTCATCATTTTTTTTGTCATTTTTTCTGCTGTTTTTCGCCCTTTTTTGCTGCTTTCCCCGCCGCTATTGGTTTCGGCTCATCCAAACTCTTCCTCGCTGGTATTCACATTTCACTTCTCCAATTTGGCGAGCTGCAGCCTGAAAATAAGGTTTCGACAAGGGTTTTAGAGGGCTGGGCTTAACCAGCACACTCTAAGCGTTGACCGCTAATTAGGTGGCTGGTGTGGGCCCATTTAAACCTTCGGTTTCCCGTTTCTTTTACCGTAGCGCTCTTCCACACTTCACGGTGACTGTATTACCTACTTCTGCCCGCACATTTCCACAACAAACAAATGTGCCGCTGCCAAATTATATAGAAGTAATTGTTTGCAGCCTTCCTGTCAGAGCCGCCTATATTTCGTTTCAGCTTGTACATGATGGTTGCCTTAGAAATAAATCAAAGCGATTTGCAGCCATTGATCAAAGGCAGGAAAAACACCATTATTGCCCTGTCAATCTTCGTCATATCAACACTATTTCAGTAGTCATTGAATTCGCAGTGAAAGTGCTTAGGCGGATGCAGATAGCTGGAGTCGTGAGTTTATGCTCTTATAGTTGATGTCAATTAAGGTTTTAACAATCATTGATCTGTCTGAAGCTCTGCAAATTCTCTTTTCCATATAATATAAACTCTGAGCGCTACAATTGTATGTACAATTCTTTTCAACCGTACAGTAATATAGTACAGAATTTTACACTAAGCTTAGTTGAACATATAAATCTTTATGTGGAAAGCGGTATCCGACTTTTAATCTTATTATTAGCATATAAAATAATTAAATAGAAACAATTGGGTTAGTCGATTTTATATGTTACAGAGGTTATCAAATTTTATATTGATAAGGAAACAACATTGTGATTGAGATTTAAGTTTTTTTAATAAAAAAACTATATAAAGGGGTATGTAAAATATTTTGAGGATAAAAATATTAGTTTGTTTTAATTAAAATTAATATGGTTCAAATTTAGAAGGTAATTGGAGTTCAATTTATAAACTATTTGAGTGATGAGAATGTAAACAATGAATTCAAAATTAATATAAAATCAAATTCTATCCTAAAATACTTGCAAATTTTAGATCGAGTGTGAGTAGTATTTGCTTGTGCTTTTAGTGAAGTGTGGATGTTCAATGAACATGCAAACTTTTCTATAATATCATGACAATTTACTATAAGAATTGTGGATTTTACATAGTTATAGATTTAAAAATGAACACACAATGGATCGTTTGATCAAATTTTGAACAAGAGCTTTGTTTTAGAGTTAACTATTTTGATTGATTAGTTAACTACCTTAATTGACTAGTTAACACAATTGATTGATTAGTCAACAAACTTAATAGTGCTAACTAATTTGATTGACTAGTTAACTAACATGATTGTTTATTCAACTAATATGATTTAGAGCTAACTTGACTCAATAATTAGTTAACTTATTTAACATGGAGTGAAACACAGGGGATGATAATTAGAATTAATCATTATTTTTAATTAGATATATGTGTTTGGATTAATTTAGATCTAATTACTTACTTAATAATGATTAATCAATTATTTAAATATGTGGTGATGTTAGCAAGATTTAATTATGATTAGTTAATTAACTACATATGTGTGCATGGACTAATTAGGAGCTAATTAATTAACTTATTTATTCATTATGGGTGATGTCAGGTGATTTTTAATGGGATAAATTAATTAAATTAGTATATTTTTTAATCAACATGATCACTTAAGATGTAACATGAATAAATTAAGAAGTTTATTAGATGATTAGTTAGATAAAAATGTGATGACGATAGAATTTGTCAATACGATGAAGATAAAGGGATGTTACAATTAATTGATGAGATGATAATAGGTTGATTACAACATTAGGGTGGTGATATATAGGTTTCTACATTTTCCCCTCTTTGAAAGGGTGATATAGATGAAAGAAATAGTCATTTTAAAGAAACTAGAAGAAGAAGAACAAAAAGAAAGGATATAGGAGGATGAGCTAGGTTATATGATAGGCAAGGAGATGTCCCCTTGGGAGGGCATCCAAGTATAAACGATATGGATGGATAATCAAAATGAGAAGAGAAATAGTAAATTGAAGGACTCGGGATAGAATAGAGGGTTAAAATCAAAGGTGGTGGGAAAGAGTGGTTAAGAAGAAATATTAATTATGGATAGGAAACTAGAAGAAATATGTTTAGAAAAGAATGAGTGTGTGTTAAGGATGTCAAAATGAATATTGTGGATCTTGTATAAATTATAGGTCTTTGAGCAACCTAATGTTTACTATATAGTATATGATAGGATGCACCATCATATGGAAAAACCATTATGCAACTATTTCCATGTGTTTTATAGGAAAAAAAACTCAACTAGGCATATGAAAAGATGCACTTTTTTATTGAATGCTCATGAAGGAATTGTGATAAAATGGCCCATGGACTAACACAAATATAAAGGAAAACAAGAAGAAGAAAAAAAGTAAGAAAGAAACAAGACATATAGCAAAAAAACCAAAGAAGATTTTACTTTTGCTCATCCTAAAACCTAAAGATTGATTGACATGATGATAATAGCATTGTTAATTTAGGTTCAAACTATATCTTAAAGAAAATGTAGAGATGGGGAATGACTTGTGTGAAATTGAACAAGGATTGTAGGAAGGCTATGAATAAAAACTATGGATGCAATTTTGGATGTGTTTTGGACTATTTTGATATATTTATTTTTAGTGTATGCTTTACTCCATGTTTTTATCATTATAATCTTTGGATTTTGGATTGTTTATGTTGATTATATTTGTATTGGATTTACTATTTTTCATTTCAATTTTTTATTAGCTAACATTTTAAAATGAGTAGGAAAATATAAAAGATAAGGACAAATCCATTCTAGTAGAAGTATGGAGGTGCTAAATGGAGGGAAAAATTTAGGGATTTAGGATGAGAATTTGATGGATGGGACTCATCATAGAAATGGGGAAGGGATTTGAGATGTGATCACCAATGACTATCTTACATGTAGGAATGATATACCCCACTTATTTATGTGTGATTCATGATGATGTGTTGAAGTTCCTGTCAAGGAATATTTGATAAATTAATATGTTTCTAAAACCATGTTTGAAGACCTTGGATTAGATCAATTATATTGAATTAATAAATTGGATTAATAGGGTTGATTGGGTTGTTGATTAGGCTATAAAGGTTTGGGTAATGAAGAACATACATAGGATTCTAAGGTTTCTAATTGCTATCTTAAGGTTTGGAGATGATCAAACCCATCTATTTTTTTGAAAGAAGGGTCCTCTTTTGCTAAAATAGTTTATTCTTGGTGAAGGTTGAAATGTGGGCTATTTTTTAGAAATGGTGTGTTGTCCACCTTGTATAATTTTTGTAATGTAATATTAATATTTATTTGTGGCACATGTAGGGAATCTAGGGATATGAGTATCAAATGGGTAGGAATTATTTGGGCCAATTGTATGTATTATGTAACATGGAGATAAATATACAATGTGTGTTGTACATTATAAAATGTTTAACATTGAGAGAACTTAGCACCAAAAGTGGAAATTTACTAATGAGGGAGTAATATTTTGTAAGCTCGTGATTTATATAATACCACTTAGTGCTTTTGAGTAGGTTTATTTCTACAAAAGACATAACATGAGTAGTTGTTGATGTTGGATTGTTGGCTAAGGTTGATTGAGCATATCCTGTAATTTGTATATATGTTAGGAGAGGAAGAATGGATTAGGATGTATGATTAAACAATCATTTTCTTATTCACATAGAGTGAAATTAGGGATCTTGATATTTAAAAATCCTTGTATGGTGACTCTACAAGTGTATTATAATCTTTATTCACGAGATAATACATTGATAATATGAGTTATTTCCAAGAATATGTTTTTCCATTTAAGTTTTTTCTTAGATTACACCTAATGTCCTATCGATGTCATATTTGCATATTCACATTGTAGATCATGAATAATTGTTTGTATATTTTTTTCTCTTGGGATTTTTTAGAAATGGTTATTATGGCTATAAATTTCCTTTAATTTGATTTTAGATCTTAGTTGTTAGGTTTCAAGAGGAAACACTTTTCTAGTTGTTAACTCTTGATAGGAGTTGAATCTTGTGCATAGTTGAGTTAATGCTCTTTCAAGAAAAGAATGAAGGAATTTTCAAGGTTATATGCATTTTTCTAGATTTGGGTTCTTACAAATCTTAATTTAGATGGAGATTAGACTTGTGATTTTTATGTGAGATATTCATATTAAGGTTTTTGGGTTGATTATAATAGATACCTCTTTAACAAAACTCAATCTCACTATTGAGTCTAGAAAAATAATTCCTCTAGATGCATGCATAGCACAACTATATTTGCAAGAAAAATAAGCATCTGTGGGGAATGGGAAAAAATTATAGTTTGAAAACCATACAATCTACATAGATCCATACACTCCTTGGTCCATATAAGTGTTTTATCTATGCCAATAATTATATTGGTTACAAAAAAATAATATGGTATTGTGCAATACCTACATTAGTCAGTTTTCTGGTGTTAATAGAAAAGCATTTAAAAATTTAGATTTGACATTAATGATGTCATTGATAGTATTTATCTTCTTAGCTAGTTTTATTTTTGAAACAATGGCACTTCAAACATTATTTCAAAGAGGGGAATATTGTAGACACTAACATTATTCTCCTAATTAATCAACCTTAATTATTGTCATATCATTCATTAATCATTTATCACATTAGTATATTTTTGTCATATTATTAATTATCAGCACATTTCCATTTACCATTTATTAATTAATAGTTATCATTTATCATTTATCACACCATTATTACTAAATTTTCTATTAATTAAATAATATTTTATTATATAATTAATGATAGCTAATTATCCATTTGTATTTAAATAAATTAATATTTTTTTATTTTTCATCTCAATAGTTAACTTCATCTTCAAATTGTTGGGAATTAAGGTGTCTCAACCTTTGCAACTTCCTAGCATTAAAATATTAGTTTATTAATTCTTATGTTGTAATTTCTTGCTCATATTAATTTGTCATCTACTATGACTTAGCACAGTGAGTTGTCAATATATTAGGAGGTGACATGGGATGTAACATAGATGTTGTGGTCCCCACAAGGCAATGTAGGCATCCCACTTTGGGAAGATATTCTTTGACATGTGTCGACGTCTTTGAGGTATTTTATGATGATTTCATGACAAATTCTTATGAAGATCTTATGAAGGATTTCTATTATGATATTATGATGCATAAGAGCCAGATTCTATAACAGGTTGGACAAGTGTTGGAAGGCATCTTTGGATGGGGAAAGTGGGTGCCCAATTTTGACCTATGATAGGTTGTAAGATAATGTAAGAGGCATCTTCTTCTTTAGTCAGTTATGATAGATTCTCTTATAGTTGTAAGAGTTGTCATATATGACGAATTTTATGACATTGTATGGAATTTGTCATGTACCTATTAGGGGCACATTTGGGGTGCCCAAATGGAGGCATGTAAGGGGGGTAAGGAATCATTGGACAAGTGTCATAAGAGTCAACTATGTGTTAGAAAAATATGCCACATGGATTTGGATGCCCATCTCTTGTAGCTTTCTCTAGAAGCTACCTTCCTACTTGTATTTCTCTATATATTGGATTTCTTAGAGTGGTTTTAGTATGTTGTATTTGTAGGTATCGTTATGCTATCAGAATAGCTCCAAAAATCAAAATTTGTGTACTCTTGGAAGAACTTGCATTGCAAGTGATTTGTAATCAGTTGATTAAATAATACATTGTACAAGTTTTGGAGTGTGGGGTTTTTCTCTCGAAGGGGTTTTCCCCACGTATATCTGATGTGAAGGAAAATAGGATCTATCCCAAAAATGAGATAGATCACTTGTTTTTACAAACCAATATCACTTCAATTATGCAAAATAAGATGCAAATAACAATCAGAAAATGACCCTAACTATTATAGCAACTATGATGAATGTTTTTAGAGTGTAAAAAGCTATGTACTTGTCCAAAAAGTTGATGTTTTTGAGCTATGGAGGACTCATTTTCCTTCAAGAGCAAATGGATCCTTTTAGGGTTTTAGAAAACTAATTTCAGGATCTTGTACTTTGATGTCTGCACTCTTGAAATCCATGTTATCAAGTTTTGGAAGTCAATATTCAATTTTGTAGAGCTCTTTACGTGATCTTGCACCTTGAATGACAACTTTGCAACTTTGACAATTTTGACAACTTTGATAATCTTCCTCTTCAACCTATAAATCTACAATCACACACTTGAGGCTAGCAAACTTGTTGATTAGTTAGTGAATGGGGATTTGCCTCAATCAAACCCCTTGTAGGTAATTAAACCAAATGATGAAATAATATAATGAAGCATGAATATGAGATGATGCAATTAAAACCTTTACATGATGATATGATCTTTGAATTGTTGCAATAATGACTTGAAATTTTCCTTGAAAATGCTCTTTAAATGCTCTAGTAGACTCCAATTTTCTATAAGGATGCTCTTGTAAACTTGCTAGGAGAAACAATGTGAATTAACCCCTTATTTAGACTAAATTAGGAGCTTAACCCTGAAATTCAAAGAACTAAGGCCGACACCAGATCTAGAAAGATAATTAAATTCCCGCCAAAATGAAATTCAAAAATTAAGGTCTTATTAAGGGAGGACCCATTCACCACCAAAGGTGAATGGGTCATGGCTAAGTTTCTAGGACCGAGTTTTGAGGAGTTGAAAGAAGGCCAAAAACCCATTCCAGATCAACTAAAAAAAGGGGGTCTTGTTAAGGGAGGACCCATTCACCATCAAGGGTGAATGGGTCCTAATTCAACTTCCCAAGACCAAATTTTTCCCAATAAAATAATTTGATATTTAATTTATGATTGTCGGGAGAGATCCTTGGGAGGTGTCAAAATTAAGGCCTAAAAGGGGGGTTAATAACTCCACTTAACCTTAATGAATTAAGACCACCTAGATAAATGTGAAAGTGCTTTAAAACACTTTACAAAACTTAAACAAGGTAAAAATTATGCATATTTTATTTAGAAAGAGGCACATTAGGCTTAATTAAGCAAATAAGTCCTAGAAAAGTGTGAAAGTGTGCTACAACACTTCACAACACCTTTGCAAAGGACAAATTAAAGCATTATTTAGCTAAATAAAGGTCTTAAAATAGTGTGAATGTACATACAATACATTACAACACCACTCCAAGACACCATTGATCCAGTTTTAATGTCAATTATCCAAACAAGCAAGGAAAAAGGCTACTTTTTTCGTCACTACATTTTTCCCCCACTTTAGTGAGAGGATGACCCCATGTCAAACTCACACTAAAGTAGACATCCAAGACACACAAGTATGCAGCAATAACAAAGATACATGATCATACCCTATCAAAGGCCAAGAAGGATAAACAAAAACAAAGGATCAAGCACAACCGATTCAACGCAATGTGAGCCGGTGGCTATTTTCCATAACACATGCTACTTACTCTAGGGCCACAGAACCTCAGGTCATTCATGAGGTGAGTTTGTCCCAAAATATGTATGCTCATTCTAGGGTAGTGGAACCTCAATCTATACACTAGAGTGAGTTATCCCAATGAGGTGGCAAATGAGAGAATTGAATTAGCCTCTCATACCATACTGAAGTCATCGTCTTGATAATTTTGATAAGGTACCACAATGAAAATGCTTTGTAAAATGTTTTTGAATGTCATGTGAAAAAATTTCTCAAGGGAATTTTTCTTTGTTCGTGTAATGGTCTTCCTCTTAGGGAGCATTGTGCCTAATGTCTCTAAGAGAGCACAAATCAAGGTGTCAGATCGCCCATGGGATGCCTCATTTGCATCATGCCATGACAGGGGATTGTACACTCTTGGACGACATCAAACCCAATGACACCACAAAGAAGAGGACACATCACAAGAAAAAAGAAAAATCACGCCATGAAATTTTCCAAAAGATGTCATCATTATATGCCCCCAATTTAAAGCGGTTGCTACACCATTACTGTGACCAATTGATTTAAAGTAGCCAGATATTTAGCCTAAGACATGAGACCTTTCCTCAAAAAACCCTATGCCATGTAATATGATTCTGAAGCAAGCTACATCATGAAATAGGAAGGAAGGGTTTCCCCCACAAACACACAAGGGATCTATAGATTTTGGGTCAGTATGTTTGTGCTACAATGTTGTCATAAAGAATGAATTGTCATCATTCCCCAAATACTCATAGAATTGGAAGAATGACACAAAGAGAGAAATTCTCCTCTCTCTCAAGTTGACTCCATATTAAGTCTAGTTAAGTTAGATCTCCAATATTATATAAAAGGATCAAGCTCTAGTTTATACTATTTTTTATCAATATAAAAAATAAAACTAGTGGGCCACCCTATAAGACAATCATTAAGATTTGAGAGCTAGCTCCACATCTATCCTAAGCTAATATTGAATATGGTATGTGGGGGGTGAAAAGGGAGAGAGATTATAGAAATAAATATAAGCATAACAAAGGCTCATGATGCAATAATAAAAAAAATGTACTCATTACAACTAAAGATGAATAAAGAAAATTCTAATAATAATTAAGACAATAGCTTTCTTACTATTAAGTTCATTGATAAATTAACCATTACACAAATACAAGTACTTTGAAAAGATACATAGAAGCTTCTCTATATAGAAGCAAAGAGAGAAAATCTATTAAGATAATGTACATCTAGCTCAAAAGTTTAGTTGTAATAGTAGAATATAAAAATAAACCTCAACATGATGCTTGAATATCTTAGCTATAAAAAGTGTTATCTTCTAATCTAAGAATGGGTAAGGCAAGTTCCTAAAAATGGGGGACTAAAAGGAGGTTAAAAGTGACCAGCTTTTTCCTAGAATCAGATAAACCTCAAATTATATGAGTAATTCAAGATGTGTATGTACTCAAAATTTAAAGATATAAGGAGAATAAAAATTCTAGTACTCTAAATAGATAATCTTAAACTACTAAGTATTTTTGTAAATTATGGTTTAAGGTTAAGGAGATGAATTATAACATAGTGTATGGTGTTCCCCCCCTATTTTTTTGTTGTATTAGGTATTTTTAAAATCTATTTGGTAGAAATATAGCCACAACCCATGGAGGTTTATAGGCCAATTTTACAAGAGTTATTTTTCTCTCGTACTCTTTGAGCTCAACTTAGACTCAAGAGAGTGTTCCTATAGATTTGATAAACAAAATGAAATAGAAAAATAGTGATAGCTAAACTTAACCTATTTACTTGAATCCAAATATTATCACTAAGCCAAGAAAAATAGATATCTTAATACCTCTATATAGCTGATTTCATCACTGCTATAATGAGTGCAAGGTGGAGGCAATCCATATAGATTAGAATATAAAGTGACAAATGAAATTTATATGAGTTTGTACCCTATTTATTGTATAACCATGGGTTACCTAAGGGTTGTGACTAAACTAGAATTACTATAGTAATGATTTATTCTTTTTAATTGTTTCATTGATACAATAAATCCCCAGATCAATGCTAATCAATGAAAAAGTCGCAATTAAGAAGGAATTTCAAAGAAGCTAAGCACAAAATAATTGATCAAATCATAAAAATGTAATCAAGGGTTGAGTATCATAGAAAAACATACTTAGTAATCCATTATTGAGTTGTACAAATATATTTGTAAATAAAAAATGATCATTAAAAATATTGTAATAGTTTTAAAAAATGCTCATATTTATCAAATTAGATTTACACTCATGACAATAATTTTGTTAAGAGGAAACCTTTGTTACATTAGAAAATTTCCCTAAAAATGTACCTATATTCTTAGAGACATGAAAAATTTAATGTTCCCATAATATTCTCTTATAACACTTCAATAGAATCCATTGCCTTCTTCCAACTAAACATCTAATACGAGCCAAGTCTCATTGGAGTAATCACTAAACAATCCAAAATGAATCATAGAAAAAAAAATTTAACCCCTTGAAATTTGTCATAGAAAACAAGAGTATAGCAATTCAAAAATGGTCAATGTTGACTAGAATTAGGGGAGATGTGATGGTTTGTAGTAAGAGTGCTATGGGAGAGGTGTTAGTTTGGGTTAAATCCATCAAAAATAATATTCAATCTACTTGATTGGGATTTCCTACTCTTTATTTTCCCTTTCTACCGATCTGCCCTATAAGTTACTCTAGGTTTAAACTCTTGATATAAAGTGCCTTCTATCCCTTTTTACTAGTCTACATGCCCAAGATTGGATCACTAATTTGGAATGTACCTTCATTCCTCCATTTCCTAATTTCATATATACTTATCTTTTCTCTCACTCTCAAAATCACAAACTAAATAATAACTAATTTGTTGAAACATTTATGTTAAGGCATTCGGTCCTATTCCTTCCACATTACTATTTTACTAATTATATTAAATATATTCCTTTGAACTCATCTTTTCTTTCCTTTTCTTTATCAATTACATTATATAGTGTACACATATAATATGGTCAAAACAAGGTTCCTTATTTTCTTGGTACATAAACGCAGGAATACATTATGAAAGTAAAATAAAGATAAAAAACCCTAATTTAATAAATATAACAATGTAAAAGTAATCATTGATTCAAAACAAATTAAGGAGATTCAAATATGAAAATAAAATATAAATGTAAAAAAAAAGTGTATATCTAAATGTTCTTATTATATATGAGCCTTAGAGTGAAGATTGTTTCACGTAAGATGCATTGCATTCACAAAAAATATGAAGGAAAATCAACTTTCCAGGTATGGGTTAATCTAAACTAATTAAGTAATTACAATCAAATAAGCATAAATCGACTTAGATTAAATAAGTATACATAGGAATAATAATTATTATATCTTATAATAGCTAAATAAGGAACATAAATATGAAGGGAAATACTTAGATCTATGATCAACAAGTATGGGCTAACAACAAAATTATGGAAGTATACTAGTGGTACTTATAAAATGATGTCTCTCTATTAAATCAATATCTTATATTCTACATTTTAATCTTGGATTCTATTAAGGGTTTAGTCTAAAATTATTTGTTAACAATGAATCCCACCAGGCCTCTTCATTAGAGATAGAAATAAAACTATATGATTATCCTAAGTAATATCATCCATGTTGTTGAAACTAAAGAAATCATCTACTTCTTTATTTGAATCTAAGAAAAATATGTGTGAAATTACTTATTGTATACTCTCAACAAACTAGAAAAATTCTTCCAAAATATCCCTATTAGATGGTGGATTTGAAATGATTCATTCTCTGTCACCATGTGAATCACTACACAATATAGAAAAAGGATTATACTAAAAAAATTAGTCTCATGAAACAACTTAAAATCTTTCAATTAGGTTGGTTGTGAAATGAGTTCACACCAATTTCATGAGAAATGTCTAACATGAGGGATTCATTTCTTTTGATGAGAAACACAAGAATTGAGATCTCAACTTCCCTATCATCATTTTGTTGTGTGTAGATTACTCAAAATCCATGTACAAATGAATGAATCTAACAAATTGATATAAAAAGAATGTCTCTTATCTCTTTCCATGAATGAATTGAGCGAGGAGAAAATATTACTTGTACCAAGACAAGGATTCATCAAATTGTGAAGAAACAAACAAATTACATGCAAAATTATCATGCATTATACCCAAATTTCTTAAATGAGTTACAAAATTCTAATGTATTTCTTAGAAGTAGCCTCTCAATGTCCCTAGAACATCATTGATATCACTAGGGATGTCAAGAGGACTACACCTAATATAGGAAAATCCCATCATAACCAATAAAAGGGAAAAAAGAAAAACATTATACTATGCCCTTCTTCTAACACCATAAATGTTGACCAACAAAACTACACATACTAATTTCAAGAGTTGAGAACCAACTCCTTTCTTGAATGGAAACAAAAAAAACCTACCCAAAATCTTAGGATTAACATGTTAGATCTATGCAAGGTGTAAAAAAATTAGCTTGCCAAAACCCTAAAAATAAGCACAACTCATATGGCTCCTATGGCTAGGGATAGTCAACTTCAGACATTGAGCTAGTGCTTATGATCAAGCAATGACAGTTAAGGAAAATTTTAGTTTTTTCTCATGATATTTGAGAATTTTGCTTGCTCTATGTAAAAACATCTCTTATTTGACATTCTCACAAATTTTTTTAACAAGATAGGAACATATATCACTATGATACTGATTGTAGATTTTATATTATTTCAAAACCTACACTACAAAAATTGTAAAACTAAACCATAATTTACTCTTACAAAAAACCCAAAAATATTATTATTAGATATTGGAAAAGCAATATTACATATAGATTAATATTCTTATATAGAGTTTGGGAGATGTAATTGACAATCAATAAATTTGATAGGCAATTCACTATGATGACTTTATTTGAAAGGTGACAATAATAGCAACACTAACAAACCACTAAGTCACTAAGATGCCTTTATTGAAAAATGGTAGTAACACAAACAAACCAACAAACACAAAATTTAAGGTGAATTTAACATATTCCTTTGAAGGAATAATCTTCTATTTCAACTTCTAGCAATCAATCTGAAGACTGAATTGATAAATTTTAAAACTCAACCCTTCAATTAAATATATAATATTTTAATAATTTGAATTTCTCCATTTATGAATTTTTTTGAACCTATCCAACACTTGAGTGAAAGACATATTTACAGCAAACTACTATAGTGATTATATAATAATGTCACAGAACGAGAAATATATATAACAAAATGTGAACACGAAGAAGCTTTTATTCATAAGAGTGACCAAGCCTTTACATTTAAAAGTCTACCCACATTCAGTCACATGTCCATCGAGTTACTGTAACTGCTTGGGTTTTTTTCCATCCAGTTATTAGGGTAGATCCATTGTCCTCAAGACTATAACATTCTTCGTGAAGAAATTCTTTCAGCAATAATCTGGCCTGATACCAAGCGTCATAGCTAAAGCTCATTTCCTCGAAGCCCTTGTGTCTGAAAAAACATCTCCATACATCAATTTTAACATGTCTAATTCTCCTATCGTTCTCTTAATCATATTCCTTATCTGGCTTCCACAGAATATTTCTTCATACTTGACCCTTAGACTATCATGTCTATCCAGCATGATCACATCTGAGGAGTCGAATTTTGAACTGCTATGGAAAAGTACATCTTTGATCGCTTGTCAAAACAAAAAGAGTTGTTGTCAGCTTCAACTTCTATATCCATCACTATCCATGGCCTTAATTTCTTTATAACATTCACAACACTCTCCAGAAGACACCAGTTATATAATAGCCTATGGAAAACAAAGGGAGCAAACACTGCGGCAACTTTGCAAGGTTTAACGTTGAACAAACCTTTGTGAATCTCCTCCATACTTGAGATTTGTACCATCCTGTAGGAAAATAGAACCCCCAAGGCCTTAGCGAACTCTTGAAGTCTTCTTTCGTTATCTCTCAGATCTTCCGCATGCATTCCAACAGTCGTAACCCCAATTATACTTAGACCAGTCAGATATGCATTTTGGCCAGGCACATCACACTAGATTGTAGTCATTCCGTAATCCATAATCCAAAGATGAATTATAGTCAAAAAAATGCCCTGCACATACTGACCCTCAACTGCCATTTGTAAATCGGTCGGTAATGAAGAAATCCAAGGCGGGAATATGGGAAAAGGGTCACTAGTAAAAGTAAGCAAAGTATACATGTACACAAAATGTATCTAAAAGAATCTGAAGAGAAGCCATGTCACCGTTGCTTGAAAAAAGGTCATCTTTGCAGTGGCCAACAACACACTGCTCACAGAATGGTCTAGAACCTTAGCACACCCGCTTCTTGTCCTCTTGGATACAGGCAACATCTAATGTATGTTCCATCACACCTCCAGACTCCGAAGTGATCAAATAATACAACAGCCAGAAAAAAACCACTCATTGGGACAAGAAATAAAATAATTTAACATCACCAGAGATAACTGAGACCACAACAGACAGTACAAGATTCATGCCTCCTGTGAATAGCATGATACTGCTAGCAAAAACATGATTTATGACATCCATGCTTTGCACTATAAATTTCTTACTCTTCAACAACAAATAATCCCTAGAGATCTGAAAAATCCTCAAATTACTAAATAAGGCCTCCAATTCTGCCAAAATTGCCCTGAAATCTTTGTTTTGATCCTTGATTCGAATGCTTTGCAGCTTCAAAGTGAAAAGATCTACGGTTATGGATAGTACAAAAGCAATTGTAAAATTATCAGTGGTCGGCTTCCCTGTAAGCAAATAATGCTTGAAAGAATCTACAAAATTTGTCAAATTATAACATTTGAAATTGTCACAAGCGGGAGATGGAGATTCAAAATTGAAACTCAAATTTAACCGTAGCATTGACTGTCACCGTGAAGTGTCGGAGGAGAGCACTACGACAAATGAAACGAAAAACGGGAAACAGAAAGGTTTAAGTGGACCCACACCAGCCACCTAAGCGGTCAACGCTTAGAGTGTGTTGGTTAAGCCAACCCCTTTTGGAGTATGTTTATTAAAATGAAAATTACGGCCAACATCCTAATAATGAGCACATTTAGGTTTTAACATTATGGCATCCTTTACCCTACGTAGTTAAGTATATATTAGCATAATTAATATATAATGTATATTATGTATAATAAAAAATAAATTATAAATAATATAATTATACTACTTAGTATTATTATATACTATATTTTTTAAAAAAACTATTAAATACATATATAAAATTATTATATTTTATATAATACAAAACATATTAATAAATTTTATATAATACAGATTAAATTATATATAATATAATTATATTTATTTTTATATATAATAGTATTTATTATTATTATTATTATTATTGGTCGTTATATATTATTATTAATACGAAATTATAATTAATAGTTAATATATTTTAATATAGAACAAATTAAATTAATATAAAAATCTGATAGTTTAATTGATCTTTGGAGAGATTATGAAAAAGAAAGAGAGATGGAGGGGGAGACAATTCTATATAGAGAGAGAGAGGTATATATACTAGAACTTGCACCTAAAGGAGGTTCAAGGATTACGCCAATAGAAAACTATATGTTAGAGAGTATGTGTTTGCGCATGGATGTGTTGCAAATTCTAGTTGCATGTGGCTAGATTAAACAATTAATAATAAGTGCTAAATAATGGAATGAAATAAAATTAGATAAATCTAGATTTTTTCTTTAAAGAAATTAAGTATTATCTGATTATGAAATATTTGCATATAGATTTAAAACATAAACCAGTGCAAATGAAAAAATAAAGTTGTCATCAAATTGACAAAAAAAATTGGAAATGGAAATAGAATTTTCCCATCCAGTTGTTAAATCAATATTTATCTGGCTTTTATGTGATAAGTGAGATTTTGGAGGCTTATACTTGATATTTTAGAGGATTTTACAATTAAACTGCAGCTGGTTTACCATTAAATGGTAGTTGAAAGTTGTTTAAATCCAATGATTCAATTGTGGTTTACAGGCATGAGACTTGTTTCAGGCTCAAATCTCACACTATACATGTAGCCTATCGACTAATAAATAGAGAAACTCAAAAGATAGAGAATGAGAGAAAGAGACAAATTTAGATAGATAGATATCAAGAGTGAGAGAGAGAGAGAGAGAGCAATAGACAAAGAGAGATAGAGCATGAGAGAGAAATATAAGAGATACAAAGGAAAAGAGAGAGAGAGAGAGAGAGAGAAACTAACTTTTTATTGGTTGTTTCATGTAAAAATACAAGGATGGCATGTGTCCTTGGGGAGTTATGCTCAAGGTAGCATGTCATTTGATAAAGGATATGATAATTCACCTTTAAAACCTCTTCAATGTACCCATTGCACACTTAAGCAGACAAACATATAGAGAGAGAAAGATAAAGGAAGAGAAAAGGGAGAGGGAGATAGAAATGAGATATAGATAGGTGGAGAGAAAAAAAAGAGAAAGAGAGCAAGAGAGAGGGAGAAAAATGAGACAAATAAGGAGAAAGAGACGAAGATAGATAAAGATAGAGGAATAAAGATGGAAATAAAGGGATAAAAAGAGGGATAGGGAGAAAAAAATAGAAGAGAGAAACAAAGACAAAGATATAGATAAAGAGAAAGAGAGATAAATAAAAATAGAGAGATAAAGAGGAAGCCAAAGAGATATGGAGAGATAGGTAGAGATATAGAGGAATAAAGAGGGACAAAGAAAGAGGTAGAGATAGTGAGGTAGATAGAGAAAAATAGATAAAGGAAAAGAGAAAGAGAGAAGAGGAGAGAGACATAGATAGAGATAAAGTCACATAAAGAGATAGGGAGATCTAAAGATAAATAGAGGGAAGAAAATATATATATGTACAAAGAGGGAGATAATGAGAAACATACAGATAGAGAGGGAGACAAAGAGATAGAGAGAGGTAGAGAGATAAAGAGATAAATATGACTAGATAGAGATATAGGGAAGGTGATTGATATCTCTCCCTATCACTCTCTATCTCTCTATATCTCCCACTATCTATGTCACTCCCTCTTCCCCTTTCTATCTATTGAGCTATCTCTCCCTCTCCCCCCTCTCTCTCATTCACTCCATCTCTCCTACTTTATAGATTCTCTTTCTCTATTTCTCTTTTTATCTCCCTCTCACTCCTCTTTATCTCTTTCCATCCATATCTTTCTCTACCTCTATCACTATCTCTCTATCTCTTTCACTATCCCCCTCTATCTCTCTATATCACCCCCTTTCTATGTCTCTCCCTCTCCTTATATATATTGAGCTATCTCTCCCTCTCTCTCCCTCTCTATGTATCGCTCTCCTCTTTCCCCCTCTTTTTCCTATCTCTCCCCCTCTTCTCCCTCTTCCTCTTCAACCTATCTCTCTCCCTCTCTCCCCCTCTTCTCTATCTCTCTGCCTCTACCTATCTCTCTCCATTTCTCTCCCTCCATCTCTCTATCTCTCTCTCGTCTCTCCCTCCCTCGATCCCTTCCTATCCCTCCTATCTATATACCTATCTATCTCTACCTATCTCTCCCTTTCTCTTCCCATATATCTCTATCTCTCTCTTTCTCTTCCATATATATATATACCTATCCCTCTCTATCTCCCTATATCCCTTTGTACTTATCTCTCCATCTACCTATATCTCTCTATTTATTTCTCTATCTTCACCTCTACCTCTATTCTCCTCTCTCTCGCTTTATCTCTAGACATGTCGCCCTCTCTCTATCCATCCATCTATCTCCCTCTATATCCCTCTTATATATTTATCTCTTCCATCTCTATATATCCCTCTCTCCTCTCTCTTTCTCCTCCCTCTCCTCTCCTCTCCATATCCATCTCCTTCTCCTCCATCTCCATCTCTATCTCTATCTTCCTCTTTGTCTCTATCTCCTTACCCCTCTCTCTCTCTCACTCTTCCACCCTCTATCTCTCCCTCTTTCTATCCCTACCTCTCCCTCTCTCCTTATTGTAAACATAACATGATCTTGTTGGTAATGGAGCCTGATTATCTTCCTAATTTAGAGGTTTTATTTCAATCATCTTTGGATCCCTGTAAGTGGATGCATATTTGAAGCTATATCACTTCTCCATTGAGACCTTTCTTGCACAAATAATATCATTTTCTAAATGGCCTACCAATTAACCTCATGTACTACATAAATGTATGCAAAAAATAGACCAAAATTTATCCTAATTGACCTTCCACACTTCTTTAGCATACCCATTGCACACTAAGGTGTGATTGCTAGTTAGTAATTGTTTTGAAGCAATATTATTGCAATGAGTTTTTTTTTATTGGTACTTGTCCTAAAGTAATACTATTGCAATGAGTTTTGTTTTATCTTAATAGTTAAACTAAATTGCAATGAGTTTTATTTTATCTTAATAGGTAAACTAAATAAAGGTGAACTATTATTTTGTCATTTTTTAGGAATGGTTTTATTAATTTAAGTTAAACAAAATTATATTAATTTGAGAACATATATATATACATAATTTTAATAACTAATATTTTAATATGTTTAACTTTTCATTTGTATTTTGAATTTTTAATATATTATTAATACTATTTTTTACTTTATAAATATATATCTTTAGGAACTATTTATATTTTTAATAATATTATTAATAGAAAAATTCAAAATTCAAAACAAACATGTTATTTATTTATTTATTTATTTATTTATTTATTTATTTATTTATTTAAACTACACTTATTTATTCGAGTTAAATTTATATTCTTAATTGAAAATTTTAAAAAATTATTTTAATGATAATTAATAAAAAATTTAAAAATTCTTTATTAAATGTTTTATAAATATTTAGATAATATTATTTTATATATTTAAAATATAAATTATAGAATTAATTTAAACATATTATATTTATTATTTAGTTTTGGATTTGTAAAATTTAAAATTTATATTTATATCTCGTAATCATTATGAGCCAACATATTGAATATTTATGTTTTAATCCTTTATAATCAATCAATCGAATTTCAAAAAAAATTGAAAAAAAATATTTACTCATCAATATTTTACAATATTTGTTCTAATAAATAAACTCAATTTCAACTATGTTAATCATAGTTGCATTTAATATGAATCAAGCTTAAGTTCAAAGTTAACCCTAGCAACTATAATATTTTTAAACCTAGTAAAATCATGATACATTCAATTTGCAATAATTTGTTGATCTCAAACTATTATGTAGCCAACCTTTAAACTATTGGCATGGCCCATCCATCAACTACGCAAAATACTTATTAAAATCATACAAAAATAGTTACATTACATATGACTTACAAGAATCTATTATTTCAAACTATTATTTGACTTGCCCCTAATTGATATTTCACAAATAATGTATTGACTAACTAACAAATACAATTACTACAATACAAGATAGAAAAGTACTCACCACTACGTGACACTTGTTATAATCACTCTTTTGATGGAAACTTTTATGTTGAACAACTAATTCAAAGAGCATGCATATCCTATTGTGAGGGGTGAAATTTTTTGAGAATAATTTAATAATTTTTAAATGATTGTTGATTTATTAATGATCTATGTAAATAGAATTTTGTAAATTTGATGTAAAATAAAAGGTAAGAAATAATTTTATTATATATTCATATTTTTAAAATAATTTATTTTATCTTTCTTTTCAACTCACATGATTAAGTATATATATTTAGTATTATTATAATAGTGAAAATATTTTAATAATTTTAATTTATTATATGTTTAATATGTGAATTTTTTATGTTTTTATATTTTCTATTTTTTATAGTATTTTTATTCGTTTGTGTTTTTAGAAATATTATTGTCTCCAATTCATATTAGTTTGGGTCTCCTCCTAATAATAGATTATTACTTGTGATGTAAAATATTGATAAAATAACTTACACAATTTAATCCAAAATTATTGTCTATCACTATTATGGGTTATGGAGAACTCATGCCTAGAATAAAACTAAATATTTGAAAATAATGCTTCGGTAATAAGATTGAATATGATTTAATATTTCATTTATTATTTTTTATTAACAAAGATTTATAGAGAAATAGGTGCATGCTTTGTATTTACCATCTCATTTTGTAATTTTTTTAGCACTAATTGATAATAAGCATATTGATTACTATTTTTTTACCTCTAAAACACTTCACCTTATTTCAACAAGACACCTATAATTACTAAGACCCTATTAATCATTTCATCTCATTATCCCAACAATATGGACACTAGTGTGTCATACTTATATTGTCTATTAGATAGGTTTATGTGTGCTCATATCCCAAGTATTCTAAAATCCCTTTTCTTGCATGAGAAATAACTTTATTTATGAAACCCTAACCCCAGTTTGTTTCTCACAATCAATTTAGCTTAGGCATGCTTATATAATAAGACGTAGACAAAAAAAACACCCCAACCACTTCATCCACCCTCTTCATGCTTTAACACATCATGAAATTTCCTCTTTAAAAAAATATAGTGTATCACTTCACACATAAAGTTTCTATTGTTGTAGATCCATACACTAGCACTCATAAGATTACACATTCCAACTCTAATTTAACTAATTCTATGCTAAAATGTTGAAACAAAGGGTACTATTGATGAAGGCTCCAAAATATTCCCTACGCATAATATTTCTCCTACTCAAACTACATAGGTCCTATAACATAAGAAAATTGCTTTTAAACTTGCCCTTGCCATTGAAAGGACATTCTTGCATCAATATAAAATAAAGAATAACTCAGTTACCTCTTGAAAGGGTCAATGGTTGTTTCTCAACCAAGTAAATAAAGTAGTTGACCATTTTTAGTCCCTGCCTTTATAAGCAGGAGACTAATGTTTTCAATTAAGCAAAATGCAATTTTAATTGTGTCTTGGGAACCGAGCGTGGGCTACGATACAACGTTAATACAAAGTTTTTTTTTTTCATTTATTTTACTGAAGAAAAAAAATTACAATTTATCTTGCCCTGCATTAGCGAGTGCCTAATTTCCTGGGGGTTTAAATTTTTTAGCAATAATTTTAAACTATCTGTCCAATCATCGAGAGAGGGTGAAATATTACGGTTCTATCCCTAATTTTTTGTCTGGTTTTTCAAGAAGGGCACATGGACGAAATGGGCGTGTGGCTGCATAATGCTTTCACATTTTGCAAGCGGGCATTCTTCATGGCGTCAGGTGGCATTCTTCCTATTAGGTGTCTTTGTTCATGGCATGTACGGTTTTTGGTTCATTCTGCAGATGTCTGGATGAAAGTTATCTCTAAAGCCTGCTCGCCCATGACAGAAACGAGCGTTCATGTGCCTGGGCTTGGACTTGGAGCTAGCGTTTGGAGGAAAGCTTGAGTCTTCTTCTTCAAAGCAGCGAGCATTTGAGGTAAAATGTTACACTAATTTCTTGCTACTGAGGGTTGTTTTGCAACTGTATTTTTATTTTAGATTGATGGAAGGTACCAAACGGCCAAAGCCGTGAGACCAAATTTCTTTGACGCATTTCCTTGAATATATTTTACTTCTTTTTCAATGCTATTTGAAGTTTCCATAGCTTCTTCAAAAGCATTTCTTTTAGGCTCTTGGCGATGGGAGAAAGGCATTGAGATGTTTGATAAAATGCTTTGGCAGAGATGTATGGAAAATGTGCTAGCATAGACAAAACAATGGATTTTTTGGGAAAATGTTTCAGGTAAATGTGGTCTCATGAGCAACTGGTCAGAGGTTCGATTCCTCCAGGATTTCTCCATCCATTCCATCATTCCAGGGAAGGGGTTAACATCTCTATCGTTTCATGACTGGAAACTCCCATCCTGAAGTCTGTTGTAGATTTCCCTTCTCTGCAAAAGCTAACAAATGCATGTCTCTTACAACGCCTTCTAACTCTTGTGATCACGGCCTTTTCTTCCCCGGCTTTGGTGTAGTTTTTGTTATTGAACTTGTTGGAATTGTTGGTTTGCCCTGTTTAATGTTCTAGTTGTCTTTGATTACATTAGCTTTTCAATAGGAAAATGCAGTGCATCGATAA
>VDFB02030084.1:0-24466 GCA_007258455.2 Sequoia sempervirens
TTTTGTTGATAGTAGATGACTTTTCCAAAGAAAATATGGGTATACATTTTAAATAAGCTGATTGCTTTGAAACCTTTGTCAAGTTGGAAGCATTGGTTGAAAATTTATAAAGCGCATAGATCAAGAAACTAAGGTTCAATAATGGGGCTGAGCTCAATTCCAAGCAATTCAAAGACTAATATGAGAAGAAAGTTATTTAAAGATAGATGACAGCCCAATGCAACACTCAATAGAATGGGGTGGTTGAGATAAGAAACAAGACATCATAGAGATGACCCGATGCATGATTCACATCAAAGGGGTGTCATAAATTATTAGGGTGAAATAATAAATACAACAGTGCATCTCCTAAACACATGCCCATGCAAAGCTTTGCAGGATGTGAATCCTAAAGAAAGTTGGTCTAGAGGACACTAATGGAGATGGCCCAATGCATGATGCACAATAAAAGCATGCCATATAGATACTAGGGTGAAGCAATTAACATAGCAGTGTATCTCCTAAACAAAAGTCCATGCAAAGCCCCATAGGATGTGATCCCTAAATAAACATATTTTGGGCTCAAACCAAAGGTAACACATTTTCATGTTTTTGGCTCGGCTGCATATGTGTTGGTTCCTAATAAAAAAAGAGTAAACTAGATTCTTAAAGCTTGAATATTTTTTTGTTGGATATAGTGAACACTCTGAGACAAATAGAGTCACTCGCATTTCTACTAATAAGGGCATAGTTAGTCAGGATGTTAATAACTTGATATTAACAAAACAAAACCTTTCTTTGATTGTAACCCTAACCAAGAAGTTATCAATGATTAGTCTAGAACTAATATTGTAGTTCCTTTGAAAGATTACAACTCTATTTCTATGCATACTCTAGTCACTAATGTCTTGGCCTCTAGTTAATATTTCTTCTATACCATTGATATTAGCAGCAAAGGTAGGAGTTTTGTTCAACCCAAGATGTGATTTTTTCACCACAAGAATTTCAAGGCCCAAAATAGCAAAAGACCAAATTGGTATTATTCATCTATTCAAGATGTGCAAGAAGCTAACCATCCTACATTTGTTGCTTGACCTCAACAAGCAAGAAAACAAATTGCAGGTTCAAAATGCCTAATCCACAACAATACTCAAAGGCTAAGGAATGCCCAAATTGGTAAGCCACCATGCATGCTAAGAATGATGCCTTGACAAAGAATCATACCTAGGAGTTGGCCAAATTGCCCATGGGTAAAAATCCCATTGGATACAAATGATTTACAAGATTAAATGTAAAGTCGACCATAATTAAAACGAGTACAAAGCTCATCTTGGAGAGAAAGATATTCACGGCATGAGGGGTAAACCATGAGGAAACTTGTGTACTTTGTTCCTACAATCAACTACATATTTTACCCTCTTTGGCTTCCTCAAAATTGCTCATTGCTTTGGCTTGTTAGTAGCTGTAAGAGATCTCATTAGGAGTGTTGGCTATTACATATGATATTAAGCAATCATCTCACAGGCATGACCTGTCACATGTGTCACTTGTCCCATACATAATACTGAAACAAATGCCAAAGCAAGATCTTCAATTTGTTGATTGTGTTACCATGTGAAGCTGTTACTCCAAAGCCACCCTCATCATCTTCAACTCACCATTATCAATCTTGCTTTCTGTTGATGTGTGTTTTATGACACAACAAATATTCTAGAATAAAGTGTCAAAGACGCTCCATTCCCTCTTGAAAAACTACCTCGTATGCTAAGACTGCAAGAAAGATCATACGGCAATTCCAATGTTTCAGTTAGGTGTGGATGAGCTCTGTGGTTTGATGTGATTTGCTGGTTATGACAAGGGGACTTATGCTAGGCTTTGTTCAATTCACAATGAAGGTCTAGACAATGAAGCTCTATTGTTTGGGTCATGGATCAAACAAACTAAAAAAAAGATAAGGGTTCAGAAGTTCTAATCTACTCCTAAGAATCCAAGAGACGGTATTGACTTGGTGGAACCAATAACCACGCTTAAACCACTTGCAGCTCAGCGACAACTCCACAAAGGGGTGCAATCTTCAAAGAGATGTGCTTCTAATGGTTTCGTCATGAATAACTACCATCAAATCGAATAATAGTATTATCAAATAGAAGTTAAGCACATCACAAATAAGCTCAAGACTAACTACGCGTGAATGAAATCATCATTGAAAGTGAGCAAAAGTTTCACCATAAATCAATACTTATCAAATCATTCATCAACATACATGAAATAAAATCTAAACTGCGCGTGAGGATGAAGTGACAACTCAAATAAAACAATATAATAAACAATGCATGCATTACTGCTTGTACTTTGGCAATCTTACAACAGTTGCTTACCTCAACATGTTTTGCAACATGCTCCCATACTTTACAAATGAGGGGGTGAGCTCAATTTATAGGCTCCCCAATTACAATTCAATAGCCAAGATTAATTTGGAATCAACGGCCAAGATTACAAATAAAACCCTAATTAGGGTTTGCTACCCCTCGACCAATGAGAAAATTACATTCGAGGACACTTGTCCTTTTTACTAAATATGAACCAACAAATAAAATAGAAAGTTGTTGCATGTTGATTTGGAATGATTTGATTGGTTGGAAGATGACGAGGCGCCACTTCAACGTGCTGGATGTCTTCCTTGATCACTTTGGTCTTGTTCCTTAGAATATTTTCCTTGCCGATGACTTTATCCTTTGTGCTTTGATCTTGGATGACTTTGGCTTCTTCTTCTCACCTCGCCTTGGAGCACCTGTTTAGACTTGAAGTTATTAAGTCTTTCTTTCCGGATTGCTTTGGAATTTCTTCAAGTGCCATTTTTGTGCTCAAATAAACTTCGCCGGTCGCTTTGTCTTCAATTTTGAATTTGGCTTGCGTAAGTTGGGTGTACTTGACGATGTGCCTGTCGTTGTCTTCATGATGCCAAATTCTTAGCGAACTTCCCGTTGGTCTTGCAATGTGCAAGGGTGGACTCCCCAAGTTTTCTTTCATCTCCCTTCAAATCGGCGTTTGCACTTTCTTTGCCATTTTCCTCTTTGAAGATTCGCCTTGTGTAGTCATCAACCTGCAGTAAAAATAAAAAATAAAAATAACTTTTTCAGAATAAGCTTTGAAAGGTTTTCCAAAATGGCTAATGGCAAAAATTATTCATTAATCCCACTATTGGATGAAGATTTTCATTTTCTCTCTCCTGAAATCTGGCCTCATGCTGAATTTCTTAACACTCTCTCCCCTGATATCAAAGTGAATTTTGCTTCGAATTTAAAGGCAAACTTCATACTCTCTTCGTCATTTTCATCTTGGCACGAGCATATTCCATATTTAACTCTTCATTTCTATCTCCCGAAATCAGACTTCAAATTGTTTGCCATACTCTCTCTCTACAAGTCGGACTTGGTGAACATTTTTCCATGGCAGACTTTGAGAGTCTTTTTCCATCTATCTTCATATGTTGGAAGACTTCATGTCAAATTCTCCGTGGACCTCTTATCAAGTCTTCCATATGGCAAAGGTGATTTTCTTTTGGTTATCTCTTTGGGGTGTCGAAAATTAAATAATTAAAATAATTATTTTATGTGTTGTTTTCAACCCCTTCATTTTTATGGCAAATTATTTTTTTGTCTAAGGCAATTTTGATTTTCAAAATTTTTCTTGCCAATGCCTTAGGGGAACTTTCTTTTCTTCCAATTTACTTTGCCATAACTTCTATCGTCCAAAATTATTTTGCCATAATTTCTTTCGTCCAAAATTATTTGGCCACAATTTTCTTGCCGTCCATTTTATTTTGCCATAATTTTCTTGCCGTCCATTTTATTTTGCCATAATTTTCTTGCCGTCCAATTTCTCAGGCGAAAATGTTTTGGACATATAAATGTTGGACTTAGAAAAATATTTCTTATCTCTGAGTATGGTGAATTTTTAAAGTGCCAAGAATATTTTTAAATTTTCCAATGTCCACACTTAGGCAAAATTTTTATTTTCCCTCACTCATTCTTGGTATGGCGGACCTTCCATTTGCTTAGCCATGTATTTTTTCAAAGGCGGACTTGTCTTAATTTCTTCCCACTTTACATGGGGCGGACTTCATCAAATTTCATGCCTACTTTACTTCTTATGGTGGACTTCACACATTTTCTAGCCATTTACCAATTGACTAAGGGCGGACTTCAGCTTATCTCTTGCCATCTTCTTTCTAGCTGGGCAGAGTTTGTCTTATGGCTTGCCATTCCCTTCTTTGTGGCTGGGTGGACTTGTTTCTATGTCTTGCCACTTCAAGGCGGAGTTGCTTCATGTGCTTGCCATTCAATCTTATATCTAAGGGCGGACTTAGCTTCTCCTGCATTGCCATTTAACACTTTGGCTGAAGCAATTCGCCATTAACTTTTCTTTATCCTTCATACCTAGGCCATCTCTTTCAGGCTGAAGCTCTTTTGACATTGACTTTACTCATTTCCTCCATGCTAGTTATGAATCTCAGTCCTCTTTCAGTCACCAATTTGCCATACTTGTTCAGATTTTCATAAATTTTCCAGATTTCTTCATGGATTTCTCAGATTTTTATATGAATTTCTCAGATTTTTATCAGATTTTGATGATTCCATGACTGATTTTTCCAGATTACTCACCATTTTCTGTGATTTTCAAGCAATTTTTTCCAGATTTTTAACTTTTTCCATAATTTCACGATGAATTCAAAAATATTTCAAATCAATTTTCTGAGAGTTCTGTTGATCTTTCCAAACTTCTGAGTGGATTTTCGACACTCGAGACCTTTCCAAATATAGAAACTTTCTAAAAAATAGAAATTTTCCAAAAATAGCAACTTTCTAAAAATAGACCCTAAAAATAGGGATCTCAGAATTGCCCAAAAGTGCCAAAAAAGTAGGTCCTAAAAAATAGGGGGCCAAAGTGAAAAACCCTAAAAAGCAGGAGGTGTCAAAATTGACTGAAACGACAGTCAATCTTCGTCTCCTGGGTCCTCTAAGTACTGTGGTGACGTTTGGTCAATGATTTAGGCTCAAATTCTTTGCTTGGCTCGGATGACCCTTGAAAACTTTAACTCCTCATTGCAAAAAGACTGGTGATAAGCAATTGCGACGCCAAGGCAAAACCCAAAAAGCAAAAACAAGAGGGTCCCCATTTGCAATGGGGCGATGTGTGAAAAGGTCACAACACTTTCCTCTACAAATTGTGCATAGATTGTAGAGTCAATAGATAAGGAATCAAAAAGGCGAAGGCGTCCCCTCATAATCCTAGTAATTCAAGAACCTCTACCAACCAAACTTTAGAACTATTGTTGTCCAAGAAACCCCCTACATCTGCAAATGGATCCTTTGTGGTTTCACCAAACACCATGTACATCAAACTTTTTTTAATTTTGTTCTCCCATCAAAAAGGAAAATTCATGTTATCTTTAGTTAGCCACTCCACCCAAGATCTCATTCATCATGTAGGAAATCGAATATCAAGTATTGTTTCTCAAAATACAAGCCCTCTCTAGTTCATGGAAGCTTTCCTTGGATCTAAGACGGAGATTGGGTACAAGCTAAGTTACCGATTCGCCACCTATAGCCTCTGGATACAATTCAATTCGTATCAGATTTGCAATTCGGGTACGATACGATACAAATTCGGGTAGGATTTGAAATTTGCTCTGTGGATTCGCCTTGGATTCGATTCGCCACTGTGGATTCGACCAGGATATGCCATGAAGAATCGGCGACGAATCTAGGCGTCAAAATGCCCAAGCAGTGGAAAAAGTTTGCTTTTTTGCATTTTTTAATTATTTTTTTGACCAACAGTTGACTTAACAAAGCATAATCCATCATTGTGCAAGGCAAATTTAAGTTGGATGAGGCTTTTGTTCGTGTGCAAGGATGGTTTTCATTCCAAATATCTTTCCAAAGTTTGACCTAGTTACATTTGTTTTTTTTCATGTCATTAGCCCCTAAGCAACATTGCCTCCCTTATTTGCTTGAATAAAGCTGCACCTTGCATGGCCAAGTTAGGTTACTGTATTGTATCAAATTCCCAAACATTAAGATATACTTTCATTGGATTCTTTAACTCCATGGTGTAGGTGGATCTGTATGCATCTTCCATGTCAATTTCATGACCAAAGCCTGATTGAATAAATCGAGATTTTTTGAACTTTAACCCTCATGCTTTTTGTGGCCATGTGAGTTTGGACCACAGTAAAAAGCAAAATCTAATGTAGCATCTAATGATGCTGGTTTGTTTGATGACCCATATGATTCAGATTGATCAATGATCAATAATGGCTGATTGTAAACACTTGACATTTTATGTTTAAACTTTAATTTATAATTTTATATCATGACATTCGAGTAATCACCAATATTTTAATATTTGACTTAGTGACTATGAAAGTGGTGATGTATTTTTGCTATGTTATTAGACTATTAATATGGTGGTGTATTCTGAACTTAATTACTGCTGCAAATATGTATATATTTCTGATTTTTATATGTTTTTTGTATTGCCGTACCCAAGCCGTACCCAACCCCAAAACAATTTTTGACCGAATCCCGTACCGGATTTGCGTACCCATACCCGAATCCAAAAACGAATCAGTAACTTAGGGTACAAGATAACTAGAAACTATCTACATCTTTAAGACTCCTAATGCCTCTTGTGACCTTTTCACACATCGCCCCATCGCTGATGGGGACCCCCAGTTGCCTGCTAGTTTTTAGGGTTCTGTCTCCTTGCAACGGTTACGAGAGATCACTTTGTTAAGAGTTTCAGGTCAGTTTGCCGAGAGTTACCCGAGCCAAGTCAGTAGTTCATGCTTGAATCAGTGCGTAGACGTCATGTAAGCACTCAGAAGGCCCAAGAGACGAAGATCGACTGTAAATTCGGTCAATTCTGAGACTTCCTATTTTTTAAGGAAAAGTTGCTTTTTCGATTTTTCATTTTTGGCATTTTTGGACCAAACAAGGTTCCCTATTTTTTTAGGGTTGCTTTTTCTATTTTTAGAAAGTTTCTATTTTGGGAAAGTTTCTATTTTTGGAAAGTTTCTATTTTTAGAAGGGTCCCGAGTTCTGAAAACGCACTCAGAAGTTCGAAAAACTCAATAGAACTCTCAGAAAATCAAAATGAAAAAAATTGAAAATTTTTGAAAAATTTGCAAAAAAAGTTCAAAAAGCATGAAAATCAGGCCAAAAACGTTCAAAAATCTGGAAAAACCAGTCAAAACCAGTTCAAGATCAATCAGATCTGAAGATGAAATCATGAAAATCAGTTCTAAAATGGTGAAATCTGTGAAAAATCTGCTCAAGTCTGGAAAATTCGCCATGAAAGAAGGATGAAGAAAGGTATGTGAAAGCCCAAAAGGTCTTGAGATACGCCCAGCACTTGGGAATCATATCCCTACATCTTGAGGCAACGTCCAAGGAAGCTCTGAAGTCCGCCATGCATAAAGGTGGGACATCCTAAGACTGCCCAAAGTCCGCCATCCTTGTCCAAGGAAGCTCTAAAGTCCGCCATGTGCTTGAGGGAAGTGCCAAAGGGTCTTAAAGTCCGCCTTTGATGTCCTTGCATGCTCTAAAGTCCGCCATCTGCCAAGGGGGATATCCTATAAGCCTTCAAAGTCCGCCCTTGCATCATGTAGCACGTCCTAAAGACCTTCAAAGTCCGCCCTTGCATCTTGAAGACATCCTTATCCCTTCCAAAGTCCGCCCAGCACATAAAATGCACATCCAAAAAGGTCTTAAAGTCCGCCATTTCACTTTAAAGGACGTCCAAAATACTAATGAAGTCCGCCCTTGAAAGGTGGGACTTGGCTAAAGGCTATTGAAAGTCCGCCTAGGCATGAAAGTAAGGAAAATCAACATATTTGCTAAGTGTTGGCCCCCAGCTAGGGAGAATTTTGAAATCTGGTTAAGTATGAGGGCCTAAAAGGGTAGAAAATCTTTTCCAAAGGGATAAAATGATGAGAATAAGTGCTAAGAAGTTGAGGAAATCCACCCTAGAAAAGAGGGACGTCCAAAAAAGTTCATCCTAAAGACTTACAAAGTCCGCCACATGCTTGGAGGAGCTAGCAAAGTGTCAAGGACATCCATAATCTTCGTCCAAGATGTCAAGGAAATCCGCCCAAGATGGTAAGATGGTAAGATAATAAGAATTTTGGCTAAGTGTTAATGCCAAGTCTAAGAAGAGGTTCGAATATTTGCCTAAGTACAGAGGCTAAAAGGATGAAAATGAAGACGTTGGCCAAGTATTGTGACACTTTCGAGAGGACAAATGCCAAGATTGAAAGGACATGTGCTAAAGATTATCAGGATATGGCAAAGAATAAAACGGAATGTGCCTAGCACGATGAGGAAAAGAGATAAAATTTGCCTAAGTATGGAAAAATGTCGAGAAATTGTCAACTTTGACCCAAGAAAAATGCCCAAGGCAGGGAGAAAGGAAGGGTCGTCCTTGGCCAAAGGGAGGAAGAATATGTCAGACATCAAGGAAATTCGCCTAACGAAGACATTCGGACAAGGATTTTTCCTAGAAAAATTCGACTGAGCAAGGAAGTATTTGACTTTGGCAGAGCAAAATAAGCTTAAAATCTCGCCTCGGCAAAGAAAAATAGGGATCTGGCAATGAAATTCTCGACGGAATGGCTTAAGATTTGGTTTGGCTAGACAAAATTAAGGACGAGATCGGAAAATAAACTCTCAGCCAAGAAAGATGGAAGGAAGATCGAGATAGCCATGGGTCCAAGACGAACGGGTTGGAATTAATTGAAATATTTTAATATTTTAATATTAATTTTCAACTATTTGGAAACTTAAAATACCTTGGACAAAATCAAAATTGCCAGACACGAATCGGACGAAAATAAAGCACGCCAGGCGGAGATGAAATCCGACAAAAAAGAAAATTAAATTCACCATGAATTTAATTAAATTATTTAATGTTTCATTTAAAAGTCGAAAAATCAAAAAAATAAACATTAAAAAATCGAATTTTTGAAGATCAGTAAGATTTGTCCGGATAAGTTCGAGACTGATCCTTGTCGGAAGATAAAAGGAAAGTTGCCTGTTTGGAAAATAAAAACAAATCGAGATCGAGAAAGATTACGGCAGTTGCTAAATCGAATTCAATCTCTCAGCATTATAATGAGTTTCAGCAACTCATTTTTTCACACACAGCTGAAGAGAAATTTATTCTTTCTCGAAATTGTCAGGCAATTAATTCGTCCATAAGCAAAGTCGAATTTTCCCAGAGGGAGAAGCAGTGTTATGTTGAGGAATTTTTCGCGGGAAAAGAAAAAGAGATTTATTCAAAGCTGAATTCTTCTTGAAGAGGGGCGCACTTTTCAAAAAAATCAGATTTTTAAATCTGATTTGCATTTAACGTTCCTTCGCTGAGGTTTGGTGATTGGTCAATTAAATTTGCTATCTTTTCATATACTGTCATCTTGACGAAGCTCTGGCAAAATTTTCAATTCTATTCAAGTCACTTTCAGCTTGCTTTTTCGCAGCAAATTAATTATCTAAACAGCTGAAAGTCAAATTCTCAAATCCAAGGCACGAGGTTTTAATAAATTTTAAAAGTCTTTTTATTAATGTTAATATTATGACTGCAGGTTGACGGACACGGCAGGAGTATTATCCAGGAAGCTGAAAATGAAGTTCGCCAACAAGGGTGCTCAGAAGGAGACCAAGGTCATCTCAAAGTGGAAGAATGTCATGGACACTGACCTCGGACATGTGGATTTTGACGAATTCAAGCAAAGAGTATACGGTCAGAAGGGACTTCCCACAGCAATAGCCAGACGAATGGTCAGAAACGGGATATTCCAAGCAGCTGGATTCCCTCCGGCAATGGATTGTGCAGAGTTAATGGTGGAGTGTGCTCGTCATTATGATGCTCAGAAAAGACAGATTATCGCCCCTGACGGTAGGATCTTGGCACACCTGAACGAAGTTGCAATTCAGGAGACCTTTGGCATCCCTGAACATTCAAGAACGGTCTATAAGACCAAAGAAGAAGCCAAAATGCTATATGACAGCAAGTCAGATTTGTGCGCCACAACAGTCAACAAGGTTTGGATGGACAAGCCAAAGCCGTCAATCAAGAAGTTGCCTAAGAGACCTCGCCGCACGGATTTCAAGGAGGATTTCGGAGATATTGTGCTGATGCTTAACAGAATAGCTGGCAATCCGCAAGGCGCCTTCTTTGAGAGCTGGATGTACTATTTCATCGACGAGATCACCTCCGGAGTCAAAATGTTCAACTGGTCACGGATGATAAGTGACAACCTCCATGAGCAACTGATCAACCTTGAAGAGACCAAGTCTTTTCACATGAGTTCATATGTGATATACCTGTTGGCCAGATCATACAAATATCCAGGATTGATCTGCAAAGGCAAAATTGGCAACGGGGAGAACGAGCTCAAGCCTTACGACTGCTATCCTCAGCTCCAGTTGAAGAAGACTCACTTCAGGAGGGTGCATGATGCATTCCTAATGCATATCACCAGAAAGCTTCAGGGAGGAGTGCACCAAAGGCTGAGCCATGAAGCAAAAAGTCTTATCAGCAAATATGGGTCTTGGTTCATCCAGTTCCCTAAATTCACATATATCAGGATCCAGGGATTTACTGGAAATCCCTATAAATTACCTATCTATCCGACTAATCGGATGATATTGCTCGAGGTTTTAAGACAATTAGAAGAGTACCAGAATATTCAGAGGCCGACCAAGAAGGCGTCCGTCACATTCCCATTCTTCATCGGGAACATGCTAGAGTACTGTCCATCCGCACAGGCGGCTGAAAGTGCAAGACTAGAGATCCAATGGTATCCTTTCACGGCATACAAGTCCAGGGTCAATTATGACCCACATCATAATATCCGGACAGTGGAAGGGAGAAAATATAAGCACAGGATGGAATTGGAGGATTTCTGGGCAAATGCTTGCGGATGAATATGAGGTCAGACGGAAAATGTGGTCCAGGATGTCCTTGGATTTCATGAGAACAATTGAGTTCTGTCGAGTGCCTGATCAGCTCCAAGATGATGGAAACCACGTCCAGCCTCGCTTTGAGGAAAGCCGACCTCTCCCTCCAGTAAAATGGTCAGAGCCAGAGCACGCAGACTTAGCCACCCTGATGAGGCCAGTGACGAAATATTCTCAGTGGTGGGTCGATTATCATGTTCAGGAATTAAGACAGAAAGGAGTCACGCTCACATATGATCTGTTGAGCGAATCAGAGTCATATTCCTCTAATGCTGGTGCATCCCATCAGGACTTGGTCAGGATTGGAGAGAAAAGAAAAGAAATAATGCCAAGTGCAGAGCCTGTTTCCAAGAGGCATAAAGGAGAACCTTCTCGGTCAGCAGCATCCAGGAACATTGACCAGTTTGTGGCCAATATAGACGACTCCTTGGTCGAGATGCTCGAACCTCTTGCAGCTCAGGAAGTAAATGATGAGCCTATTCAACTAGATGATGAAGAGCCTGCGTCACCAACAGGCACAGAGATTTTAGGTTCAGACAATGACATAGAAGCCCGGGACAATGACTTAGAGGAAGGAATGATTTCCGCCCTCAGAGGGATAGTGGATGCTCCGAATGAGGACGAGGTTCAAGTAGAGGATGGCATCGAACAGTCGACCATTCCAGACTGGCTGTTGGAAAGGATGAAGATCCAGGTGCCTGCTGAGGCTCAACAAGAAGAAGAAGACGATACTGCCGATTTCTTGGCAAGATTAGAGCAGGTTGCAGTCAAGAAGCCCGCCAAGAAGTTCTCCACCATTCAAAGGAACGAGACAGGCAACCGTTCCGTGCACATTGCAGTGCCTACAGTGGACAAGCCACAGGACGAAATCACTCCACAAGAGTATGCAATAACCACTGTTGACCTTGGTCCGACCTCGAAAGGTCAGGAAGTAGAAGAGTTAGATAATTCCGTCTCGACCATTAAAGCGAGACTGGAAAAGGAAGTGACCAAGAAGAAAGAATATAAAAAGGAGGTCAAACGTCTCAAAGAATATATACAACATTTGACCCAGCCGCTTGATCAGGGCAATGCGACCGTTCCTCCTCTCCTCAATTCATCACAGGAGGTGACTAGGGAAGTCGAGCACGGAATGGTGACGGCCAGGGAAGCACAAGACTGGATGGCAAGTGAAGGCACGGAAGTGGCCCTGTTCATGGAAAAGTTGGCACTGGCCTATGGACGAACTTCTTCATTTCTTTCCAGATTGATGGATATGGCAGAAACATGGGAAGGTGTCCCGGATATGCAAGAAAGGCTTATTCCAAGCCTTAGAATTTTGAAGAGCACTCCGAGGGAGGAGTTAGTTGATAAAAAGGTGATTGCTGCAAGGGTAGCATATGATTTTCATCACTGGTTTTGGGCAGTGACAATACGAGAAGAAGTCTTGGAGAAGGCAAGAGTCGATGGACTTGGAATTGAAGAACAGGTCAGGAAAATCCAGGAGAAGATTTGCATGATAACTACTGATGTGTTCGACCGTGAAGTCATCCGGGAGAATGACATGCAGTTGGAGAGATTGAAGCATAAGGTTCAAGAAACTTTCTTCTCGACCGCTGGACCTTTCTTGAAACAAGACTTTGCGAGAGTGGCAAGACTCTCGTCCATTCGAAAGGATTTTGAGAAACAGGAGGCAGATTGGGAAGGTACTTTTGCTAGATGTGCTGAGAAGTTGGACGGACTTGAATTCCGGATCAGCATGCTGCCGCCTGTCACGATGGACGAGGTCATTGCAGTAGTGTCCAGATTCGCCAAGCATAATGCCACTCAAATGGATAAGGACGCCTCTCCTTGATTATAGCTGGAACTGCCACTTTTCTGATAGTTTTCTGATGGTTAACTCTTGTTATTTTGGGAAACCCTAATTAGGGTTTGGTTGTAATAATCTCGGCCGTTGATCTTGTTTCAATCTCGGCCCTTCATTTCATTTTTGGAGCTCTATATAAACTAGTGCTCTCTCATTTTTATTTTGTGTGGAGACAGATTATGTATATTGTCGCATTGAGACTATTTTGAATGATAAAAGCTCTTGAGCATGATTTGCCTTGAATCACTTCTTATTGTTGAATAGTAAGCGAGGTTACATATTGCCTTCCGCCATAGATTAGAGTTAAAGTTAGATTAGGTAGAATTTGCTTTGAAAAGTTGTTAATTGAATGAGAGATTGATCGTATTGATTCGATGGTGAAGTGTAGCTCATACTTTTTTTCGAATGGATGATTTGCATTCGATTTGTAAAGTTAGCCTGAGCTCTTAAACGTGGAAGCTTAACTTCAACCTCATTCGAGGTGTGAAAATTATTCTCACAAACCCCTTGAAGATTGCACCCACTTTGCGTATGTTGTCCTGCAGGAGGCGAAACAAAGTGTGGTTTATTTCTCTTCACCGAGTCCTTACTGTCTCTTGAGTTCTTAGGCTTAGACTAGATTCTCTGAACCCTATTCTTTTTGCCATTTTTTTTTAGATCTACAATTGAAAGTCCTAATTGAGAACCTACAAAGATAAATTTCCTAAGTCCCTAGCTTGTGTAGACTTTCTACGTAAGTCCCCTTGTTTATTACCAGCATTATCACAACAACCATTGAGCTTATCCACACGTCGAGACCCGACTAAAGAAACCTTGGAATCGCTATATGATCTTCTCGCAATCTTAGCATACGCGGTGGTTTTTCAAGAGAGGATAAAGTGTCTTTGGACATTCTTATTCTGATGTTTGGTGGATGATAAAACACTCATCAACAATGCCGAAGGTTACTACGTAACAGTTTAACTGAAAATGATGGAATCTTTTAAGGTGGATCTTTGTTCCTCAAGAAACCATGATTGTTCATAAAGCATGTCTTCCAACCCTTAATCCATTAAATAACCTGCCCAGTACAATGGTGCTCTAGGTCAAGTTGCTCTTCTTGCCAAGTGAATATTAGCAAGACGCAACACTCAAAAAGATTGAAGAAGCCATTAGGGAGTACATAAAAGCTTTTGAAAACACCACATAGCCCATAAATCTAAACCATTAGCAGATATGCATCAACATTGATATAATAAGCCACTCCGCAACAAACACACTCTAGAAATGGGAGGAATCAAATGGAAACAACAAATACATTACAAAAGGATTCCCTTTAGATGCAAGATTTCTCATGTGCATGGATATCTAGCAAGAGTGTGTCCAAAAGAAGGGAAAATCCAACCTAAACCAACATAACAGGAAAAGCAATGATATTGAATACCAAGGGAACACAACTCAAAATCAACAGCAAAAAGCCAAACACTTTAATATCAAGCAAATTCCAAAGCTTATGTATGAAAATTGAAGTACATAGCAATACAATCAACTCATATAATAATGTCCAACCCCTTTGAAGCCCTAAAAGGTACAAGGACGGCATGGATAACATGGTTATGGAATCAACAGCGGCAATAAATTCCAAGAAATTAAGTTTGCTACCCAAGCCAATCCTCCCCAAGAAAAATAAAAAGTAAATATACTTTTCTTAAAAAAGAAGCCAAAAGTATATTTGCCAATACCACAAAATGCATCATTGGGAGCTAAAAGACTCTGATGATAACAAGCAGAAAAGAGAAAGCCAGCCGCTATGAAGGGCACTCAACAGGAGGCAAAGTAACAAAGATATAAAAGGCATATCACAATCAAATAAGTACATATGATACTTCTTCAGGAGACAATGAGGACTGGCAATCTAGCTGGACTCAAATTTAAAGGTATCTGGGGCAGCAAGTAAACCCACCTTTGCCCACACATAGAGGGCTGGAAAACTAGCTAGAATCAAACTTACAGGTATCAAATTTACATTCAGTAACTCATTATGTAGAACAAAGTTCCATTCTACTCAAATTTTTCTCGCAAATTTCCTACTCATCGTGAATTGTCTTAAAATCTTTAACCATTAGAAATCTCTTGTGCTCCAAGTATAATGTGAATTTCAGAAGAGCTGCATAAAAATATTTAAGTATAGAGGACTAAGAATAAAGTATTTTGCCATGAATGGTTGGCTATTGCAATGGCTTGGGCAAGTTATGACATTGCAAGTTCTAATCGTGACCATCTAACTTGAAATGGTCAAATGATATTTAGGACAAAACATTCTAATTAGAGCCACAATTATTACATTCACTGTATCAATTTCTGACTGCTATTACAAAGTTGAGTTATTTTACAACAATCCAGGCTAAAATTTTGATAACCTTGAGATCAAATTGAGCGTATAAGTAATTTTACCTGACATGTGCAGCAATCGAACTTGTGTGTCTATAAGTTGGCTTCTCAGTCCAGAATGCACTGTTCAATCTAATTAAAGCCATATTTATTACATTCGCCTATATCAGTTTCTAGCCATTATTACAAATTTGAGTTCTATTTACCAGCAATCTAGATTAACATTTTGATAACCTTGACATCAAATTGAGCATAAAAGTAATTCCACCTAAGATGTGTAGTGATCAAACTTGTGTGTCTATAAGTTGGCTTCTCAGTCCAGAATGCACATATCTCCCTCTAGAAATATGATTGGTCAGCCCCGATGCCTGCATCAATCAGCTTTCTTTCCTCCTCATCCAATAATTTGATTTCAACAAACCAGCAAAGTTGATAAAAAAGCAAGTCTACTTTGTGTCTTAGAGGTTCTTAACTCTTTAGCTTCATTTGTCACAGGCATTAGTTTATTTTTTCTAGATAATATACTTGAGCTTCAGTATCAACAATACTTCATTGTGCAGGAAACGGCCTTTCATAATGCAATAGGACCAACCAACACATACAAGTTATTATTCTTATTTATTTACATAATAGAAAAGTAGAATTTTATGAGCTTCCCAAGGTTTTTCAACTTGTTAGACTAGATTTATGTTAGTAATTGTTTCCAGAACTAGAATCACAATCAAACTTGAAAATAAACTACAAGAAATCATAAGGAAGCCATTATGAATTATAGATATTTTATACATCTACAGAAACAAATAACAAGTTATGTGTATTTATACCTCCAGATTATACTTGGCACGAACAGCTCTTCTATAGCCACATGCATAGCATGAAACAAATGAACCCAGCAAGCCCAACAGAGTGCCTTCTGTCAATGAACAGCAGATTCCAGTAATAACACCCCACAACAGGAAATGAACAAAGCAGGGTCCAGTCCAAGGTCGTCCTTCCAAAAATTCCACATTTTTACCAAACAGAATACACGGACAAACTAGACCTATGCAACCTGTACAGAGGAAAAAAGATATTTGATAAACTTGTTTAACAGAAAAAAAAGGCATAGCAATTTAAATGTCCAATGAGGAAAATTTTAAGCAGTCAATAGGCATTGAGTCAGAATGCCAGAAGAAAATGTATTAACTTTAAATAGTCCAGTACATAAGAGCATGCTTTGTTCCTAAATAGAAGGTATTCAATTTTTGGCAAAATAACATATAATTTCATACCTGAAATTGCAACCAGTGTGAACATAAACACCCATACAATAATTAGGGCCAAGGTAAGCATGCAAGACTGCAGCTCAATTAATACAAACGGCTCAGATTTGGAATCACAGGATTACTTGAATGCAATTCTCAAATGATTCATCTACAACCGGATGTCAAATGAGAACATAAGAAATCCTCAACCAAATAGTGTTAAACTTACAACCAAACAGTTTTCAAAAGCTGATTCAACAAACTTGACTTTTAAGGGAGACACAAGCTCACAGTGGCCTAAAATTGCTTCATTTGGACCAGATAAAGAGGTACCGCATGCTTTAGCATGCTCAAAGACTAGGCTCCACTTTATGGATCCAATAAAAAAAACTCACTTACGAACCAAATACAAAAGTGTGCAGCAGCAATATGATTAATCTACATGACACTTAACTATAAGCAAAATACATCAGGCACCACTTTTGATGCAATGTATACATTATGGTTTGCAATTCTGAAGATCATATCTAGTTTTTCAGCTAGAAAGAAAGAAAACATGACTTATATAATGTGAAGACTTCATAATGAGTAAAGATCACCAATCTGTGAGGGAGCCCAATTTTACAAAGACCATGAATATATCTTTTATTAGAAAATCTAAAATAGAGGTTAAAAGGTGAAAAGTTTTATAATGGTAAATATTTTAATAACCTTTATTCTTATCTCATAATAATAAATATTTGTGTGTTTTGTGAATCCTCTATCTTAACATTATTGCCACTATACATAAACAAAATGTAATATAAGAAATAATTATTCATAAAAAATGGTCACTAAAGTGATGACTTAAATGTTGGTGTAAATAGGTGTTTTACCTATCTAGTCATTAGTGGGTCCTATTAACATGTTAAGTTTACTTAGATCCTAGTTGCTTTTTCTAGAAGCTTTAGTTATCTAGATAAGATCTTATCATGTCTTATCTAGTTGGCTTTTATTTAATGCTTGTGTCCTAAGTCATTTAATATTAGTTGAGTTAGTTGTCTCATGACATAGGATTAAGACATTTGTCATAATCCTATTTAATCCTATGTCTCACTTTGGCTATATAACCAAGTGGTCTCACGTGTACAACATCAATCATAGCAATACATTGATGGATCATATCATTATAATCTATCATTTGCATTCTTTGATAGAATAACATTATTCTTTCATAACAAATCTCTCTTGTGCTTTCATGAAGTTCCTAGATCTTGGGTGGCTATATTCTTCAGCTAAATCTTGCATGGTGTAGAGTATTCTATACCAACTCTTACATGGTATCAAAGCTTGAGGGATAGCTTCTTCTTAGTCTTTATTGGGAGATCTAGGTTGCAAATCTTGGTGGAGCTTGAAAAGTTGAGTATGCTCTTCTCTTGCATCAAATGATGATCTAGAAAATCAAAAAAACTTGAAAAAATACCAGGTTTGGGGGTTTCTTCTTTGTGGTTTTGTATTGCAAGTTCAAATTAGAGATTGTTGGTGCAAATTTGCGCTCACCATTGAGTTCAAAAGGTTCAAGAAAGTCATGTCAAAATCGAATGAGGCCAAATCTATGAGGGTTTGAAGCTAAAAAGTGGTTGCCAAATCCAAGAGGTAGCTACAACTTTGGAGCATTTTGGGTCAAATCTAACCCTACCATCACGTCCAAGAGGCCCAAAAATCCTGAGATCGACTATCAATTTGTCAAAAATCTGAGCAATTCATCCAAGGCATGAGGAAAAAAATTGCCCTCCTTTGTCGTTCGTACAGCCATCATAATTGCAATGATAGAGAAGAAAAAATCACAAGTCGACAAAAATAAAATTCATCAGATAAAATATTTTGTTTTTTTGCAAATTTTACTTTTCAAAAATTTTGAAGTTAAAAAAATATATATAAAAAATAAAATACTTTAGGTGGAAGGTACTATCTACGCAGTACCTGTGCAAACTTCAAACATGGGCAATACCCACTGTCGTATAGAATTATCTCATGGGAAAAGGTTATCCAAGCTATCTAAAGGAAACCATTCCTCAACCTACTGATGCTAAAGAATTGGCAAAATGGGAGCTTGATTGTGAGAAAACACTTGGATGCATATGTTCATTAGTCCCATTTGATTTAAAATTTCAAGTTGAATCATGCAAAACACCTAAAGAGGCTTGGGAAGCTTTTGAGAAATTGTATAGTAAAACCGATAAGATTAGGGGATATTAAATTGATGATGATTTGATGAATCTTGATCCTAAGTGTTTTGACCACATCCAAGACTACATCTCCAAGATTAAGCAACTAAGAACACAGATGAAAGATTGCAAATAAGAAAAAGAACAAGCTACATAAAGAATCTAAGTCCTCTCCCTCTTCAAACGAATCATCTAAGAAGGAGAAACCTACATGTGCATATTGCAAGAAAATAGGGCATGATGAACATCAATGTTATTCCAAATAGATTGATGAGTTGAAGCATCTTCTTAAGAAGAACCAAATTAATTTGCCTTAAATGTCAAAGGGTTCATCTTCTTCTTCATCAAAGTCTGATAGACATAAGGAGCAGGCACTTGTTGCAATTGCAAAATCTAAGTTAGAGAGGTGGATACTTGATTCAAGAGCCTCACATTTGAGACCTGTTCATCACCACACATCTTGATGGCTAACAACACATATATGTGTGTTTGTGGGAAAGGATCCATTGACATGTATGACAGAGCATTTAATGATGTTCTTTGTGTACCTTCATTGTCAACCAATATCCTTTCTATTTATCAAATCACACATGGTGGAGCCGGCAATATTGTTGAGTTCATGCCAGATTTTGTCATAATCCAAGATTTGCATAATAGAGATATAGTTGCAGTTGTGGAGGTTGATCACCAATCTCAAGTCTACACCTTCTCACACCTTGCTCCTAATGATTCGACAGATGTTCACATTAACGCATCTTGTGTGGACACTTTTGAGGAGATTCGGTATCGTCATTTGAATCTTGGTATTCTTTTTGAGGCTCGAGTGACATGTGTTGATGTTCCATCTTCTTCCTCTACTGTTGTACCTGAGGATGCTTTTGATTCCATAGTTTTGGCTCCTTGTGATTCAGTTGAGCAGGACATACATCGTCTTCCGGAGATGTCTACCAAGGATGAGTACTTGACAGACATTGCTAGTTTGTTTTGTGAGTACTGCATTTCAGATTTGGAAGGCATCATTGCATTCATCTTCTTTTTGATGGAGATGATCCTTCTCCAGTTGTTGTGAGGGAACACTCTAACCCTCTTGTTCATTCTCTACATGATCATCCTTCATGGTTTGACATGAGTGTGGCTTCTTTTGGACAAAATTTGGAGGCTTCTTTGTCTTCAGAGACGGTATCTTTGTCTTTGGATTTGTGTTCTACAATTGTTTCTAGGAGATTTTGGATTGTCATCTTCTGCAGTGTGACCTAAAACACATGTTTGGACTGTGACAACTTTTAACATCGACCTGGAGACCCTTGAGCATTCTTCAAAGACATCACAAATCATCCTTCTTCCCACATTTTCCTTTCAGGAATGGAAAGACATCCTTCATACCATCTTGGTTTTGTTTCTTCCCAAGGGGAGGAATGTTGTTCTACGCTTTTGGATCATCTTCAACATTTGATGTCAAGCATCTACCATCATTGCAAGAGACTCAACATTGAGGGGGGCTTGCATGGTCTCTCTTCTCTCTTATGGGGGGGTAATTTTCCTTGCATGGAGTTTTGTCCTTCTCATTCATCATTGAAAGCATTTTGTTTTCATCTCTCTTTTGGGGAGGAATTTTGTCTCATTGGGTTTTCTCCTTTTCTCCGTTTGTGAGAGATTGTATTTGTACATGGGTACCTAACATGGCCTCATAGCCAAGACCCATCCTTGCATCATTTGTGTAATAATCTACTCCCTAAGTTGCGCTTAAGGGGGGGGGTGTTGGTGTAAATAGGTGTTTTACCTATCTAGTCATTAGTGTGTCCTATTTACATGTTTACTTAGGTCCTAGTTGTTTTTTCTAGAAGCCTCAGTTGTCTAGATAAGATCTTATCACATCTTATCTAGTTGGACTTTATTTAATGCTTGTGTCCTAGGTCATTTAATATTAGTTGAGTTAGTTGTCTTATGGCATAGGTTTAAAATACTTGTCATAATCCTATTTAATCCTATGTCTCACCTTGGCTATATAACTAGGTGGTCTCATGTGTACAACATGAATTCATAACAATACATTGATGAATCATATCATAATAATCTATCATTTGCATCATTTGATAGAATAATAATATTCTTTCATAACCGATCTCTCTTGTGCTTTCATGAAGTTCCTAGATCTTGGGACTGGCTATAATCTTCAGCCAAATCTTGCATGGTGTAGAGTATTCTATACCAACTCTTATATTAGATATTGGAAATTGTCTCTAAAATAAAAAGTCCCACAAAAATAGAAATATAACTCCTACTACATTTCAAAAGTTTCAATGACTTAAAGACAATGTTTTGGTTACAAATTTGAATATAGAATTATTTATTTATTTTACATTGACACTAGTTTTGAGTATAGAAGGCTTAGAAGGTATTGCATTGCCCAAAAGCTTTGTCAATTATCAAAGAGACTAAAGGATGAAAAGTTCAAAGATGTAGATTTTTAATAGTAAACATTCCTCTTCCATCATAACAAATGCTTAGAAATTTTTGTATATTATGTGGATTCATTTACTTCATAACAATTACCAACGTAGGTGAGTACAAGGTCATTAAAAAAATTAACTACTCATTAAAAATAGTCAATGTGATGACTTGAACATTCAAAGTACTTTCAAAAATAATCTGAAACCACACTGTTGTTTAAATAGTTGTAAATTTTACTTCAGTAAGTTCATCATAGAAATCCAATCCAACTCCTATCACCCACGGCACCCAGCAATGACTATCAATTGATCCGCCTGATCAAAAATTTGCAGTTAATTAAATTTTCCATTCCAATCTGATGTCTTTACTGACAAGCACACATCTGAACAGTCAAGACCATTCATTTGAAAAGTGGTATTATTATGCAAAAAAGGACCGTAAGGATCAAGAAATACCCTAATGATCAATTCAATGTAAGATTATCTTAATCAGCAGAGTATTTATAGGAACTGCAGTCTATTTCTTTTTGGCATGCTCTATTTCAAAATTAGCAGCAGGTTTCAGAAGTTAGACTCCTTTTTCATGTTAATGCAAGTAAACAAAATCTTTAGAGATCTTAGGTTGTTGACCATACTCTCTAATTGTTATATTTTATCTTACCCTCCCATATTAATTTTCTTACTACTTCCTTAGAAAAAAAGAGAGATCATACAGCTTTGCATGTCATCACAACAAGCACAGATTCCCGAAGACCATGGCGATGGATGATGTTGGGTTTGATAAGCAGATGTAGTTAGAGCTTCAAGGATGTCATCATCTGACTGTGGTGCAAGAACATAATCCGGAGGAGCATAACTTCCTTGTTCCTTCATGGTATTTCAATCGGATTGCATCTGTCATAAAGAAAGTTCATCGTCAAGGTATCTAACATATAACAAAACTATTACATTTATTGCACCCACAAAATTCTGTTACTTGCACCCATATCTATCTAGCATACCTCTAATCTAAAGTACATCTGAAATCGAAATGTCCTGCCTAATTACAATACATAAGGATAGAGTCACAGTAAAACAGAAAAAGGGAAGGGGAAAAGGATATCAAAAGGCATCAGAAAACAACTACGTACAGTTTACTATCACAAATATCAAGGTCAAAAATATAAAACAAGCAATAGTGATACAGAATTCCTGTAACTTCCAAGGAAGTTCAATACAGGCATATTCAGTGCCAGTAATAAAACAAGCCATACAATGTACAAACAGAGCTATCTGGTTTCTGCAAACAGCTCATTTGTTTTTGCTACACACGTGTAACCCAATTAGCTGTTGATCTGGTTAGACATTTCCAATTATCTGTGCAATCATTCTAACAGATGACATGAACTTGAAACATACCAATGTTCATCCCATAATGTTAACTTTATGTTTTACTTCAAGACCAAAGCTCAGCAAAATTTTGGCAAAAAGTACATTTATGCATTACGTGACAAATGGTAAAGGATATCTAAGACATGAAAATGTACACATTTTGAAACCTAAATGCTTTCAACCAAGGCCAGAATATAACAGATAGAGAAATAGAAATGACAAAATTGCATGAATCCAAGAATAAACTAATTATTATTTAAAATAATATTTTTGTATTAAAAACATGACGAATAAAGTTGAAGTATGAATATCTATAGCAAAACTGATGGTACTAAAATTGGTTGCACAAAGTCTATAGCAATTAGTTGGAAAGAAATCCCCTCTGGCAGACACGCTACCATGGGATGGCAGACAGGTTGGCCTCATAAGATCGGAAGGTATTTGGAATTTTCCCATGAATTAGAAAACTCCCTTAATAAAATGTGATCTGGTTTTATACCCAATTGACAGCAAACTCAATAAATAGTATAACAATTCCTTTTCTTCAGCAGGGAGGTTCCAAATTTCTCAGAAGTGACAAGGACTTTCTTTGGCCAGTTGGTAAGGCATTGGATAAAATGGGATCATTGTATTGGTCCATTGGATACAATGTCTTCAAACAGAAATTGTTGTTCTAGAAAAGGATGATTGAATCTCCAAAGTCCAAACCATTGAAGAGGCAATAAGGCAGATTTAAGGCCTACTGATGTATTATAGCAAAGAAATTTGTGATGAGGCAAATGTTCAAGACTCTATAGCTTGCGGCTCTTGTCCTCAAAATTTCAAATAATATGCTTAAGAGCAGGATGGTCCATATGGGAGATATAGTTTTTGACACAAAAGTTTACCATAATGCATACATCCACTATCCAATAACTAACTTTCAACATCCTGTTACAGATATCAATAAATTCATACATTGATATGTGGTTGGAAAGAGTAGTTTGTTGACAACGGTGAAGCAAGTCAAAACGCACTATGCACAACAAGTCTAGAGACTTAGAGAGTAGCATTAAGTGGCTAACTATGAAAGGTAAGGCTTCTCTTATAGGCTATGTCATAAGGTATGTGTTGTGTTCAACAAAGATAAAATTCAGATTAACTTTAGAAACAATAAAACTTGTCAAAAAATTGTGATTAAATTCAACTAATATAAATTAAAAAATTAATTTAGATATTATAAATATTTTAAATAATAAAAATCTAAATTAAATATTTTAAAATATTAAATCTTTAATGTATTGAATTTTGTTATTAAAAACAACCATCACATTATCAAATTTAACATATTAAATTTATAAAAAACATAAAATATAAATTAAGAAAACCTAAAAATTTTAAAATAAAAGCAACAAAAAAGTAAGGCAACAAAGCAAATAAATAAAAAGAAAAGGCCATTCAAAGCCAGCTATAGAGATAGAGCCTTCCATCCTAATATGCTGCTGATCCACACAAGTGTTTGAGGAGAGAGCAGGTATAGCAAATTGCATGCATCCATGTATGGACAAGAAACTACTGTCCACAACAATTATCAATTCACTTTATCTCCAAGTATGGAAAACTGCAGGCATACAGGTTCAAGCCACAAAGCCTCAACACAAATCAGACTTGCAGTCACCTGAATGCAGACTTCCAAGCTCTCACAAATCATTTTACACCAACACCAAACTCGTTCCACCTTCCACAAATTACACAGATCAACAATATTGCAGATGTTTGCTAAACGGAATAGTCTGAATCTGCAACCTCAAGTGGCCACCATGTTAGCCAATGAATTCAACACAGTTGGTGCAAATTGTGAACAACCACGGACTAGGAAGATTGTGAACATGTTTTAATAATAAAAAACCAAAGCCCTTTTTCCATATAAATTTTGAGGTGAACTGCAACAATTTTTTATGTTTTCTTTTGAATTCACTGAATTTTGAACTTCATAAAT
>VDFB02030086.1:0-23529 GCA_007258455.2 Sequoia sempervirens
TTTCAAGACATTTTATGATTTTTAGGTCTTTTTCAGGACATTTTATGATTTTTTAGGTCCTTTTTTAGGACATTTTTTAATTTTTAGGTCTTTTTTCAAGACATTTTTCAAATTTTAGGTCTTTTTTCAAGACATTTTTCAATTTTTAGGATCACGTGCGGTACCCACTGCAGTCTCATGATAAAAGTTTTCCACTAGTCAAGTTGAGAATGAACAAGGAAAAATGGAATGTAAAGAAAAGGCATGACTAGAATCGATAGTAGACAATATGCAAGACTTGATTTCAAACATTGTCAGCGATGGACAAAAATGTCATGATGTCAGGATGAAGTGTTATGACAAATGTCAGAAATAGTATGTTCATTAGTGACAAAGGTAGATAGAGTGAAAGTAGATGGCACAACAATGATTGACTACACATGGCGCCTGTTTGCCAGGTTTTCACCATGGTACTTATCCAAAGCGCATGTTTACCAAGTTTTCACTATTGGATGAATTATTTCTCTTTATTTTTGTCATCATTTTTTTTTTTTTTGGTGTTACCAGGATGCCTGTTTGCCAAGTTTTCATCAAGGTGATGATTTTTTGTATTTTTCATTTTTTTGGTATTTTTTCAGGACTTTTTCCCTAACTCTTTGAAGCTGGGTATGAAATTGATAAATTCCAAATCCATGGACTACCTTGATGATGCCTCGATCTTGTCAGATGACCATGCTGGATGAAAGGACCTGATCGAGATGAGGAGTATGAGTGGCATATATGAAGGATGAGTGATGTGAGGAATGAAAGAGGCTATGTAGGATCCCTAATGTGCACACTGTGTAGGCCATCAAGCCTCAGCCAAAAAGGAGCTTGGGCAACCAACGAGCTAGAATACAAGGAGTTGTCGTCAAAGATACATTGAAATACATCACCAATGGAGGGATATGATGGATATGTGAACATGGATGGATAGAACAAAGTATATATGGTATAAGTGAGAGTGACATGGATAGAGACCTTGGATCAGCAAGTGCTTTGTTTGAATTTTTTCCTTGATAGATGCCCTCAGCAATTTTTGATGGAGAGGCATACTTTGAGATCAACTTTTTCTCATTTTCACTTTTGAATTTTATTTTTGTTTTGTCTGATAGATTTTTATTTTGGCTATGGGACTTGTCTTGATATTCTTTTATTTCTTTTAATTTTCAATCTCCTTTTAAAGATATCTCATTCATTGGAGCTTTTCCTTTATTCTTTTATTGAGCTATGATTTGTTGATCCATGTTTATGATGCAAGTGGAAGTGTGTGAAATGGGGGAAGTAGGTGAAGTGAAAGGAATGTTTAGTGGATGAATGGGAGTGGCGATGCCATTAATGGAATCTTTTGGACTATCCTTTTATGTGCTGTTAACATCAAAGGAGGCTTGCACATCCTTAATGACTTGGAAATATGACTTAGAAGAGATGAAAATAGGAGATTCATATTCTAGCCCAGGGTAGGTGGGATGGAAGGATGATGATTGGATATCCTCAACAAGGTCATTCTCAAAGATTGGGTTATCGTAAATTTCTTGGTAAAACAAGGGGTTATAATAGATATGAAAAGCTTGAGAGGAAGTAGATATGGCAAAGGCCGATGTGTCATCAAGGTCCCAAAAGGTTTCAATCCAAGCACGACCATCCTTTTGTGTTCCTTTTGTAACTATCTTGTCATCAACATTGGAATTTTGATCTCTATCAGCGACATTAGCATTGTCGTTTGTTGGTAAATTATCCATATGATATTCTCCACATCCCATGTCATGAATTTGGACCTTGGGGTTTGATGGCGGGGTAAATGGAGTGTATGACTTGGTCAATGAAGATGGATCAATGCAGTGAGATGATGTAGCGATGGATGTGGACATGGAAGGCTTTACAAGTCTTGATGGGTTAATGAATTTGGAAGATGAAGACATCGAGGCTTCACAGTTGATAAGCACTTGACATTCTGAGACACCTCGTAAGTTGGTACAATATTGGAATGGATCAGGGTATCTATATATAGTAATTTTGGTACCTTCAAAAGGAAATTTCAGGAATTGGTGATACATGGAAGGGATGGCTTTCAATGCGTGGATCCAAGGTCAACCAAGTAAAATGTTGTATGGTAGGTCCAAATCCAGAACTTCACAAGTGGTGTCGACAATGACTAGCCCGATTCGAATTGGAAGTGTAATTACGCCCCGAGAGGAACGTTCTTCATCATCATATTCCTTGATAACAATGCTTTTTGTGGTGTCTACACAAGCATTAGAAAATACTAGTGCCTTGACCAATTTTAAGGAACATATATTCAGTCCCGCTCTACCATCTACTAAGACTCGTATGACCTTATGTTTATGAACAAAAACTTTGATATGAAGGGAATCGCTATGGTTGGATTTGGATGATGAATAGTCTTGGTCAGAAAAGGTGATATGGTGGGGAGTCATGAGATATCCTACCATGGCTTCAAATTGGCTAACATCAATATCTTGGGGAATGGAGGATTCTTGCAATGTTTTATCTAGGATGTCCTTATGGGTAGGCGAGATGCGTAACAACTCAAGAATAGAGATTTGTGCCAGTGTTTTTCCAAGTTGGTCAATAATATTAAAGTTTCCTTTAGGTTGGGACTGCTTGTTTTGTGGACGCAATTGTGACTGCAAAGTGGATAGGCCAACTATTGTTACCTTTGGTTGTCTAGGGGAAAGAGTGTTGACTATGGTGACCTTTCTGGCACGGGTGGTGATATTGCATCCAGGGGCCTTTCTAACGGTGACTGTGTAGACATGATCATTGGTTGTTCTAATGTGATGTATGATAGGTCCCCCGGAATAGTCGTATCCAATACGAGCATGGTTGGCACAATTATTGTTATTAGGGTTGACGTAGAAGGGTTTCCTGAACCATGATCCTACAGTGGGTTTTTGTGTATTGTATGATTCACATTAGAAGCAAATTGTCATCTACCGACTTCAATGATATGATTTTCAATTGTTTACAGGAAGAAGTTCTATGTCCTTTTATTCGATGAAAGTCACAAAATGCATTATCATCCCACCAAGATGGTTTAAACTGCCCAAGGTCATATGGTTTGGGGTCCTCAAGTGTGATGACACCATTCTGAAGGTATTTCTTGAGAACTCCTTCAATAGGCTCACCCAAGGGGGTGTATGTGCAGCTTCTAGGGAATTGTCTTGGTTGTCTAGGCTGCCTTTGATTTTGATTATTTTGATTTCCTTGGTTATTCTAATTTGTCTGGATAGCATTAGTAACATAGATTTGTGTCATCATCTATGTGTTTTGTGGTTGTGTCCCTTTTAGGGTAATCATAAGACCCATAGCATTGAGAGCCTTAGCATCGACTACACCATCGTTGGTGACATGTTTGTTCTTAACTCAATATTTGTTTTTTCTAGCAAGAGGAGGGTTTGCGTTTGTGTTTTTAGGACCATATTTTAGTCTTCCTTTGGCTATGAGGGCTTGTTCAACTTGGACACCTCATTCAACTATGTCCGCAAAAGTTGTGCAACAATGAAAACACAAGCCATTTTTCAGTGGGCCTAATAATGTTTGTACAAACATGTCAACTTTTTCCTTTTCAAGTATGTCTATATGACAACGACTCGCTAGGCCCCTCCATTTTTGAAAGAATGGTAAAAAGGTTTCACCTGAATCTTCTTGTGTGAGCTGTCATAGATTGGTAATGGAGGTGTCTGTGTCAATGTTGTATGCGTAATTTTTCACAAATTTTTTAGCAAGTTCTTTCAATGATTGAATTTTGGGTTGCAGTGTACATAACCATTCTAGGGCTGGTCCTATGAGGCTTTTAGGAAACAACTGCATTAGATATGTGTTCTCATGAGCAATATCCACACAACTTGTTGCGAACTCTCTGATGTGATCAAGTGGATTTGTTTTACCCTTGTATTTATTGAAGTTTGGAGCCACATAACCATGTGGAAATGGTGGCATGTACAATGTTGTATCAAAAGGATATGGACATAAGTTGTATGGAATTTGCATCTTCTTGTCAAAAAATTTCATATTTTCCATCCATTTTTGAAGGTCATCCACTCTTGCTAGCAAGGCATGTACAATGGGATCGTTGGTTGCCTGAAAGTACGATATGTTTTGATTAGGTGTTTGCTGATATTTCCAGTTGTGAGTGGGAATTTTTTGTTTAGTATGAATCTGGGATGATTATGTAGGAATATGTGACCCAACCATGTTTTTCTACATTCGAGGTATCTGAAATCCCTGACTCATTTGATTGCCAAAGTTACACATTTTTTGTGTCATTTGAGTTCCTTGTCCTTGTTGAAAAAATTGTCCATGTAGCATGTTGGTGTTTGTTCCTTGGGAGTGTCCATATGGTATGTGGATATTTTGTCCTTGTCCATGTGAGATATTCATATTTTTTCCTTGCCCATGTGGGATGTTGATATTTTGTCCTTGTCCATGTGGGATGTTTATATTTAGTCCTTGTCCATGTGGGATGTTCATATTTTTTCCTTTTCCATGTGGGATGTTTAATTGCGATGATGTATTTATGTTGTGTTAAGGGCCTTGAATGAAGACTCGTGGGTTTCCACCAAAGGTATTAAATGAGATTCCACTATAAGGTTGTGATGAAGATGCCCCCATTGTCATAGATGAATATCCCAACATAGGGTTTGTGGGATTTTCTCCCATTGATGTGGACCCAACAGTTATTCCTATCGTTTGTGATGATGATGTGTACGTTGTAGGCATGGAAATAGTAGATGTTCCTCCAATAGATGTTGCATTAGTTGAGGTGGAGGTGTTTTGACTTGTGGTGCCACTAGATATCACATTAATGGTGTTAGTAGCAACTTGTGTGGTGACCACAATGTTATTGCTATTGGAGGCATTGTTCGTGTTTTGTTGAGATATTATGGTTTGTGTCGTGTTGTCCGGAGAAGGTCTTATGGTATTAATGTCGAAGCCTTTTGGTAGTTTTTCCCCTTGGTCCAAAAGCATAGCAAGGTATTTTTCAGGATCATTCAAGACCAATTCTTCTACAAATGAAGCTATGTCAAGGTTTTGAGTGACAACATCTAAATCCTCAACAAGTACTTGTCCATTTTGGTCTCTCTGTATGAATTGTTCAAAAAGTGGATTTGAAAGAAAGTTGACATGTTCATGGATAATTGTACGTTCAAATTTCCAAATGGGTCATCATAAATCTAGTCATTGGGATTGGTGTTGATGTTGGTGTTGGTGTTGTTGTCAAATTCTTGTCCAAAGTCTGCCATTTGTCTTTTCTTTCTTTGAAGTCTTGTTCCACCATCAAAGAAATTGCTCAAATGAAGATGATCACAATGCAAGTATGACACTAGTCAATGTTTTTATCCTTTTTTGTGATAATGGATGAAAATGCAAAGAGATGATAATGCAAGTATGCCCAAATCCAAGGTGACTAGGATGATGATGCAAAGAGATGATAATGCAAGTATGCCAAAAGATAAGGTGATTAGGATGACGATGTTGACTTGGATGACAATGTTGATTAGGAAAATGACAATGTGGACTAGGAAAATTGCAAGGTCAAGGTGCAAAATGAGGACTAATGAGGGAACTAATGTAAGGTCTAGGTTCAAAATGACAACTAGGATGAATGATATTTTTGGATTTTCAGGAATAAAGTATACAAGGTATGAACAAAACTGAATGCAATTTGGAGAAAGGGGTACCTAAGCACTCTAAGCTTAATCTTTGTTTTTGATTTTGGTTACCAAAGGACTTATTGAAAATGACAAAGTGACAAGGTCAAGATGACTAGTGATTTTTCCTTACTAGACAATTGAGTTGGAAATTCTCACAGAAGGGACAATGACTGAAAATAGGAATGATGACTAAGTCCAAGATAACCTAGTTTCAAAAGCAATGATTTTGCAAATTGTGATGAGGTTAACCTAATCCAAAGTATGCAAAGATGAAAACCTAGGGTCAAGCTAATGCCAAAAAATATGATTATGAAGCCTAATGTATGCAACTAAAATTTGAAATATTAAGCCTATGGTCAAGAATACAAACTAATGGTTGAATAATGAGAATTTTGAGCAATTTCAAAGCTGATTTCTAATAGAGACCTCTTAGAAAAAAATGTTTGACAGAAGGATGAAACTATTTTTTTGATGTTTTGTTGAAAAGTCTGAGTTGTCTGAGGTCAATTGTTTGTGTCCAAATTTGTGAATGTTGTGTATATTGTTTGAAAATCTAGAAAACACTTGACAAGCATGATGTTTTAGTGTAAGAAAACACACGTAAGAGAAGCATGATCCTAATAGGCCAAGGGTTTGTATACTTGGTATATCCCACTGATATACCCCGGATTGGTGTTGAACACCTCTCCTTCTCGAGAGCGGATAGCTTAGAATTTTGGTGGCACAAGATCCCTTCTTTGCACGCACTTCTATAGGCACACAAAATTCAAATTCTTGGGTAATCACTTCCCAAGAATTCCTATCTCTACTCAAGGGAGTTAGTAGTGAGTATCTTTGGGCATGATACTATACCCTGCACTATACCAAACAATGGTTGAAAATGGTTGGCTTCCAAAATAGAAGGTGTCTAGTTAGGGCATTCGTTCGAGTGGCCACACATGGGGCAAGATTTTAATCACCAATTAGTTGGAACTCCAGCCTGAAAGAGGTTATGCTCAGCAGGGTTTATGGGAGTAGTACTCCATCTGTGTGACACATTCACACTTGTCATACTTGCACTTTCCTCGAGCACTCATTTTATATCCCGACTGGAAGTGGTTTGGATTTAGCTTGTTGCCGGTCGAGTCATCCCTTAAGGTGAGTACTTTTTCCCTTAAGGCAGACCCATTTCTAGAAATAATAACCATTTCTCTTACACCCAGGATCACTCAAAAGCACACGGGGAGAGGATACTTCGATTATTAAGTCGTGAGGGTGAAAAAAAATAAGTTGGGTCTAGTTTTTTTATCACCTAGTTTTCACAAGGTGAGAGAATAATCGCCTACCACCTTCAAGTATAGTAAGACAGAATCAAGCACATGTTCATTTTAATGCACCAATGGAAGTGTTTTCTAAACTAGAAATCACAAACACATTGTTTGAGAAATGAGTCTTCAACTAACGGAGCTGCAAAACCACAAGTTAGTAGTTTCATAAATGTCTTGGACCAACGAGAAAGCTGCAAAAAAAACTAAGTTAGGACAAGAGATTAAAAACCAAACTAAAACTTAAAAGTCAGTAAATAACTAAACTAGAAAATGAAGAGACTAAACTAAAATAAGAAAAAGAAATCAAAGAAAACTAAAAACTAAGAGCTCATTTTTTTGTTGCTCCAAAAGAAGCAGTTTTTGGGAGCCCCACTCCAAAGCCACACGCTACAAACAGAAGATTAGTAAACCAAAAAAAAAACTTGAATGAAAACAACAAACTAAAATAGTGATAACTTTCTCAAAACTAAACAAAATTTTAAATCGTAGATATCTATGGAAAGCTAATACATAGAGCTTCAAAACCTATAATTTTTTTTGCAAAATCCTGCACAACAAAAGCGCTATAAATAAAAGAAAATTCGGGTCTTAACAACTAAATCCTAAAAAGCTGTGATCACTAAAATGGCCATAACTTTCTCAAATATTAATGAAATTTTAAACCATTTGAAGTTCTAGAAAGTTGAGAACGAGACATAAAAAACCCAGATAATAATTTAAAAAGATTTTATGTGCCCATTTTTCTATGCTCAAAAGAAGATGACGGGATTTCATATGAATTCTTGGCTGTAACCTGCAAAACAACAAAAATAAACAAGAAAACACACAAATTTCACTACAAAATTATGGGTGCACCAATGTGAGATGGGGTTACAAAATCAAATAGCATAGACAAAGTGATAGCCAACACTTCTAAACTATTAAACCACATCAACAAGAGAATACAAGCAAAATGGAGATATCAAAATGAAAGCAAACAAAATAAAACTCTCCCCATATTGTAGTTGATTCTTTCTTGCTCTCCTTCCTCTTGTTATGCAAATTTTCCCTCACATTTGTTGAAATACTTAAGCAAAACCTACAAATGGTAGCAAGAAAGTTGGAGATAATTAGTTCTCAAAATGAAAATGGAGAAGGAAGGTTGCTTTTATAGACAACCTTTTGAATGGACGACTAAGATTAATCTTCTAGAAAGATTCCAAGATCAATGGATGGGAATGCATGAGAGGGATGTTACGAAATAGATGGTTGAGATTAGGTCTCATAAAAGATTCCAAGATCAATGGTCCAGAATTGATGCACCAAAAATATTCCATGCATGGAAAAGCTATGATGTTGACGGCTATGATGGTTGACAACTATGACAGACATGCAAGACATGTAGGCTATGATAGAAATGAATGTTATGACAAGGGATTATAATAGAGCATTTTTTACCAGGTGGTGCATTTTAAATTATTTATTCAAAAATGGAGAGAGTGGAGGAAATGGACAAGTGGAAAATAAATAACTTATTCAAATTATTTATTTGGAGAAAATGAAAAGAGGAGCATTTAATTAAATTTATCAATTTAATTAAATGGAGAGATGAAAATTAAACCTTAAATAGTTAATTTAGATTAATTATTTAATAGGGGAGGTGGAATGGGATAGTTAAATAATTTTAATAATTATTTAACTATGGAAGAATTAAAGGACCATGAATAAATAAATAATTAAAGGTAATTATTTAACTATAGATGAAAGGTGAAAAAATAATTAAATAAATAATAATTTATTTAACTATTGAAGAAGGGGGAGAAATTAGTGAGGCAATTAGTTTATTTAATCGATCATGATAGAATAAAGATTAGAAAGTGAATTAATTAAATAATTATTAAAAATTATTTAATTAATAGAGGAATATGATCAAACATAATTGAATAACTAAAATTATTCAATTATCGAAGGATGAGGATGAAGAAAAATGACACTCGCAAGCTTAGGACATTTTTTATTGTCTACAGTCATTGTAGATCAGTTTGAAGTATTGTGTATCCGAGCCAAAAAGCGAATTAATGGATATGAAGTTAATGTATAGCTTGATACAAAAGCATGACAGGCCAAAGGTAGGAATAAAACTACGAAGAACATGGAAAACAAAATTTCAAGGTGTAATGAACTTGTGCAGCTAGTCTAGTTGGTTTTGAGTCCAAATCTATCTTGCAAATTAGTTGAAATCATTATAGTTATATACCTAATTTGCCTGCCTAGTTGTGTGCAACAATATTTTTTAAAAGAAGTTATGAATGGTTATTATTTAAAATAATAAATTAATTCACGGATCAAATTTACATTTAATAATTCTTTAAAAATACTAACCATTTATTGAGAAGTTTCAATCAAGATATCTAAAATTTGCATATTTTGACAATTTTTCATTTAGTTATTATGTGAATTTTAAGGCGAGAGCTTTGATAAGTATACATATTGACAAATTATCTAGTTTTGTATAAAGTTGGGTTCCTTGGTCTATGATATTTTCCTACCAATATATATATGCTCGTTGTGAACCAAAGAAGATCGAGATACTATACTTTCTATTATTGCATTACAACTAATGTATTTTAGAAGAAATAATACCAACTTTTATATTAGTCACTATGAATTTTTGAGGGAAATTGATGTTAGAAACTTGATCAAATTAGGGCACAAAAGAAAGGGAAAATCTATCATTTTATAAAATTTACTAGGGCTCCTAGCACTAAGGTGTGCTACATGTTGAGGGTTAGAGTGCCCAAGGGTGCTAGGGTGGGATTATGAAATATTTTATCTCGAAACTTTCAAGGGAGTTTGGGAATAATTTCTTCTATTTAGGGCTCTTGTGAGGTCCTTTTGTTATCATTAAGGATGTTAAAATCAATAAAAAATGGTCCTACACAAAAGGTATGATCATTAGAATTAATGCAAAAACATAAGATGGAGTTGCAAAGGAGACAATTTCTAATCTTACAACAACCATGATAATTATGATCTCTTTGTGGTACCAAATAGAATTTTATTACAACATTGAGACAAAATCCTCTCGCCATGCTATCTATAGAGTTAGATCTAATATGTACTAGAATGACTTGGCCTTTTGGCATCTCATTGGTGTTTAGATGGAATACACTTCCCATTTAGTTATCACAATCCTTTATATTTTTTATGGAGTTAGAGAACTTTTTACATTTGTCCACATCTAAGTAGAGTGTTCTCGTTCAGCCATCAATAGAGTTAGATTTTTACTCTATATAGCTAGTGCCTTGAGTCACTTTCTATAATAGGTGGGATCTCTTTCTTTTCTCTCCTTTTTATATCTTTATTTTTTAAAGATAACTTCTATTTAAGTAAATTTTAATTCATAAGTATCTCAAATTGTGTGATGGATGCTACTCATTATACACTTTTCTTTGTTTTGTGAGTTTTAATGGAGTGTGAAAGACAAAAAAATGAAAGTGGTCCATTACTTTATATGGACTAGATATCCTTTGAGTGTTTGTAAAATATTTTAAATTATCAAAAGGTATTTGTAAACATTGTTTGTAATTACAAGAACTTAGATATTAGAGATTCAGATGAGTGAGATACAATAGTCTATGAAGTGTTAGATTGTTCTTGTGAAGTACAAGGTTGCTTTCACATAAAAGATCAATTTTGCATTTGTGGAGATCAATTATGTAGATGTGGACCTAAAGGAGAGTTATAAATAATGTAATTTTTGAATTAGGAAGCTTCACTTGAGTTAGCCAAAAGTACCAAAAAAATTGACATTTTTTTTACATCTATGACTATTTTTCATCATTAAAATTCAATGAAATATTATTATCAATTTAATTGTAGGATTTACTTATGTTTATATCATCAATCAACCCTAACTCTATTAGTTAAATTAATTATTACTTCAATACTAACATTTATTTAACTAATTCAAATATAATTAAAAGCCTTACAATATTATACAATATTATTACATTTTAAAGATCTATATATTTTATTTTATATTATTTTATTATTTACTATAATATCAGAGATAAAAATAAAAAAGAGGTGAAAATTTAGAGGGGACACCTAAAATCATTGTGATTGTTTATATCATCTATAATATAGACCATTATTCTAACGGTACCGTGCTTTCCAATCCATTCTTCACACATAACTCTACTTTGTTGTCATGGTCCCACTCCATTAATGATGCCAATATATTGACTATATTATCTTCCACATGCTTCCAAGTACCAAGTGGCTCCCCTTGTCACATAATTTTCCTTTCTTTCCTAAATGTCACTTCTTATCATCACCGTCTCCCTCTTCTCTCTTCCACATTCATTCCTTGTATGATTTCACATTTCTTCCTCATGATCCCATTGTCTTCCTTGTGACAACATTATTTCATCATTAAAATTCAATGTTTTTTTTATTTTTTATTTTGTTTTTACTTATGTTTGTAACATCAATCAACCCTAACTCTATTAATTAATTAATTACTTTTTCAATACTTTTACCTAATTTTGACAAAATTAACTAAAATATAATAAAACACTTACAATACTATATTATATTATTACCTTTTAAACATAAATATATTTTATTTTATAAACTTTATAAATTATTTGCTACAATACAAGAAATAAAATTAATAAGATTTTTTTTTAAAGGGGTTGTCTAAATTATCATGATTGTTTATATCATATCTAGTATATATCATTATTCTATGGTCCCACCCTTCAATCTTCTCTTCACAGACTCTACTACATTGTGATGGTCCCACTCTCCAATCCATTCTTCACATGACTCTACTATATTGTTCTAATCCATTTTTCACACACCTTTATTTTATTTTGATGATCCCTTGCAATAAATTCTCCACGTACCTCTATTTTATTGTATTGATCCCTCTCATTCCAATCTTCATATAACTATTTTATTGTGATGTTCCATTTTTTTATTCATTCTTCATAGACTATTTTTTAATATGATGATCCCAATCTTTGATCCATTCTTCACACAACATGACTTTATTATGATGATCCCACTATCATATTATACACTCCATTATTGATGCCAAGATGTTGACTCTTTTGTCCTCCACATACACTTCCAAGTACCAAATGGCTCCACTTATCTCATCATTCCAAAGATATCACTTATCCTCACTGGTTCCTTTTCTCTTGTCCACATTCATTCCTTAAAGCCATCTTCCACACTCTTTCCTTGAAAAGCTAGGCATTTCTTCCACATAATTACCAATACACCTCCACATTTCTACCACACACTTTCCTTGATAAACTACGTGTTTCTTCCACTCACTTTCGAGTGCCTCCACATTTCTTCCACACACATTCCTTGAAAAAATAGACGTTTCTTCAAGGGGGTTAGAAAGCTCTTTACCTACTCCAAAATAGATGTAGGTAAACTGAGTTATGGGATTGGAGAACAAAAAAGAAGCTTTTTGGGTTGCTTGCTACATCGGTGGTTTTATATGGCTGCGAAGTTTGGGGTAGCAACACGTCAGCTATAAAATGGAAACAAATAGAAATACTTCGAAAGAACTTAATCAAAAGCAATTTCAAAATAAAAACTACGGTCCCTTATGAGATTTTTTTAATTGAAGTTGGGGTCTTCCCAATGGAAATGACAGTGTTAATTTGCTTATTAGGAAATTTGCAAAGAATAGAGAATATGGAGGAACACCGTTGGACTAAAACTTTGTTGGAAGAAGAATTAACTAGAAGGAAGAACTTGTGGATGAAACAAAATGTCAAGGGGATGGAAAAATTGGGGATCAACATGCAAGATTGTTCAACCAAAAAAGTTGAGATGAAAAGGCATGTAAAAGAAAAAGTCAAAAACACCATGTGGCTGAAGCAACTTGGCTGGAAAAGTGAACACTATGTTTTACATTTTAATCTTAGATGTGATCACAAAAAAAAATTCTACATAGGGGCAGATATAAAGTGGAAGGCTAAAATGCTAATAGCTCAGTTGAGAACTAGCTCACACCATTTGAGATGCGAAACGAGAAGATGGAAAATACCCAAAGAGGGGTAGTTAGATATAATTTGTTGTTTTTGCTCTTTGGGCTTAGTGGAGACAGAGTGGAACTAGGTTATGGAGTGTAAAGATTATGAGGACATCCAGTATTGTTACTCAGATTTGTTAAAATTAAAATCTTTAGTGGCTTTTTTTGAAGAGGAAAAGATTAATAAAATAGCAAGTTACTTGACCAAAATTCACAGCAAAAGAAACAAAATCAGCAAAGAGATTGAAAATAATAGTAGGTAGCTTGATGCAGCGGTTTTTTTGTGTTGGCAAAGGTGGTTTTCCAATTTCATCTCTTGGGTTCCATAGACTGGCTAGTCTTGTAGACGTAATAAAATCATTCATTCATTCATTCCATGAAGTTTTAGATGCAAGTCATAGCCACTCACTCTAGTTATCATCTTGCTTCCTATTCCCTTACTAATACTCAGCTCTTTCCGTCACTTAAAATCGAGCTTCTTCCAGCTTGTTTTCTTTGGTTTTTTCTCATCACTTCTCTATGTTCAATTAAATCTAATACCATGTCATCAAGTTCTATCACTGCATTTCTTGAAGTCGCACCATTTTCATCTACGTTCCATAGAACCTCAACACTCATCCATAAGTCATATTTTGATGTATTCATCAATCATTGTGGACCATCTATTTTAAAAAGACATTAGCCAACAAAATCTACAATGTCATTAGTGAGATGAAGGTGAAAACCTTTTTAGATACAAAGGAGTTGGAATATGGTGGTTTCTTGCCTACAACAATAGAATCAACTATTTGCAATGCTACCCTTCATATATCAATTTTTTCAATGGGCTATGCAGAATCACCTTGGTGTTTGGTAGAGCTCTCATGTATGCTTAAAAGTGGTGCCAAGATTGTTCCCATTTTCTACTTTGTAGAGCCTATTGATCTCTGATATGTCGCTAAAGGAGTTCGAGTGTACGTTGGTGCTTTTGAGACTCATAGAAAGAAAGGCATATATAGCCAAGAAAAGCTTTAGAAGTGGGAAGATGCACTCTACAAGGTCTCCCATTTTTACAGTGGTGAAATCATAAAAAATAATAAGTAGCACACATTCGACCTCCCTATCCTAACAAATATATATTTTTAAATATTTATGTAATATAACTTTAAACACTTGTTATTAGTTTTCTTTTTCAATGTTTTTACTTGTGCAGTGATGAAATGAGGCTATTGCAGAATATTGTGAATACTTTATTGAAAGAAATATGCAATGTGCAACTAGTAGCTGCAAAATATCCAGTAGTTCTCAACAAAGTAGTAGAAGACTTTGAGAATACATTCCAACTTCATGAGGGTGATCAAGGTGTGCAAATTGTGGGTATTTGGGGCATGGGTGGTTTGGGTAAGACCATGCTTGCCAAAGAAATATATAACAAAACATCCATTTCTATGGAAAGGTCTAGTTTTATTTTTGATATCAGAGAAGCCAAAGGCATGCTACAGAACAAGCAAATTCAACTCCTCAAAGACCTTGGTGTGAATGAAACATTTGACAACATAGAGTTCTTGTAAGCTGTTTGAGGTTTTGTAGGGTTCTCATTGTTATGTATGATGTGGATCAATTGGATGCTCTTGTACCTGCAAAAGATAGCCTTGGAAGATGTAGTATCATAATTGTGACAACACGGGAACATCAAGTTCTCACATCTTGGTGCATATCCTTTGTATATAAAATGAGAGCATTGAACCCACATAATTCAAAGCAGCATTTTTGTTGCATTCTTTTCTACAACTCTCTCCCCTTGATGGATTTGAGAAGCTTGTTGAAAAGTTCATAGAAGCTTGTCATGGATTTCCCCTGTCTCTCAAGATATTTGGAGCACAACTATATGGGAATTCCTACAAAGAATCTTGGGAATCTATATTTCATAAGATCTCAAGAATATTGCATGATGATAGCAAAGAGAAACTCAAAATAAGTTATGATGTCCTTGATGATGAAGAGAAAGAGGCATTCCTTGATACTGCTTGTTTCTTTGTTGAAGAAAAGAATAGTTTGGCAATTGAAATTTGGGATGGGTTAGGGTGGAGTGGTCTGAACAGTTGGGAAAGGCTTCTAAATAATTTTTTAATTGAGCTTGATCATAACAATTGCATAAGAATGCATGATCACTTAAGAGATCTAGGAAGGGAAATAGCAAATCAACATTTTCCCTACCAACTTTGGTCATCCAAGCAGATTATTAATATCAACAAAGAAATTGAGGTAAGATTAATGCTTTCTTTTATTGTGTGAGAAAACATTTGAAAGAAAAACATCTTCTATCTAAGAAGTTTATTTATCTTACATGTTTAACAACTTTTTGGAAAGACAATCTCACTAGCCCTTTTTGCAATCAAATCGACTTAACTTACCTACTTATTTGTATGTGTTTGAACAACCGATGAATTAATTTCAATTTTTATTCTTATTTTTCAGAAAAGAAATTTCATTTGGGGAATTCATGATGTTCCAATTGGAATTAAAAAGTGGAGGTGAAATGGTGTATGTTTTCCTATGTTTCGTGGTTGCTTCTCGTAGGGGGAATTCACACCTAATATAAGTGGAAGGATTTTGTTGCCTACAACCTCTTTAATTGGACTAAAGCTCTCGGTGATTACAGGAGATTATTTTAAATGAGTAATCTGTGAACTATCAACAAAGCTACTTTGGCTTTGCTGGTTTGATATTGGGCAGAGAAATCTTTCGACACAACTTTCATTGAAAATTTGAGGATTTTAGAACTATTTGAATCACCTACATCTGGATGGGAACAACACTTAGAAGAGTTGTGAGAGGCTGAGAGCGGCGTAAGAAGTCTTCCATTTCTGCTTTATTAAATTTATATTTCAATTTATTTTGTAATTGTAGTATGTTTTACATTTGTCTCGTTGGAAATGTGTTGCAGGCTCCCGTGCAGTTAAGAGAGTTGGTTGTTTCTTGTTGCCCCAACTTTCAAAGTTTTCCAAACTCAGTAGGGTATCTCAATGAGTTGAAAAATATAGTAATCAGACAAAGTAAGAATCTTAGGAGTCTTACCAAAAGAATTTTGCCATTTGCAATTGTTGGAGCACCTCAAATTAAGCTATTGTGAAATGTTATCATCACTACCCAGCAGTTTCGGCGAATTGACAAATCTGAGGTATCTAGATTTGTCCTCATGCACAAACTTGAGGAGTTTACCAGTTTGTTTTAAGAACTTGAATGCTCCTGCAACATCTTGATTTATATTGGTGTAGCAGGCTCATACTTAAGTCAGATGATTTCCAAAACATTGCAAAGCTGGAGTATTTTTGCCTTTCTTATTGCACACTATCTTCAGAGAGGTGTATTGATCGATCAGTAGCAGTGAAACTGGAGAGGGGTTTGGCTGTGAGAGGAGAAGAGCAAACACTAGTGGAGGAATTGTTGCCATTTTTACAAAACATTTGGATGTAATATTATTTTATTTGTAGGAGAAAAGTGTGAAGTTAATCAGTAATAATTATTGTTGATAGTCTACATGACCATCCTAAAATAATTGACATAATGCATGCATGAATCTAGATGTTTTTGTATATTAATGGTAAATTAGATTGAATATCATCTAAATGACACTCAAACTATCATTATGGATAATTATGATGATTGTTTGAGGAAAACTAGAACTTAGATGAGGGAATGATTTTTTTAAGTAAAGAAAAATATATGAAAATGACTACAAATAAGAATAAATAAATAATAAGTAATAAATGTGTGCAAATATTAATAAATTAAATTGAATTAAATATAAATTAAATATAAAAAATGTATCAATTATGATATAAAATTATATTAAAGAATTCTATTAAAATAACTCAAAACTGAATAGGAATTGGCATGGGTATGAAAATTTGGTCATTAAAAATAGAAACTGAAAGAGGAGTGCCTTCTCTTTATTTTCTACATCTACAAGAATAATCATCAACTTTATTAAACTTGTCAATCACACTAGTGAATGCATTTGATTAGCAATCTAATAAAGTAGAAATTGCAAGAAGGTGTCTTTCTCTTCCTTTTCTTTGTCTACAAGAATAACCATTAACTTTATAAAACTTGTCAATCACGTCATTGAATGCATTTGATTAGCAATCCAATAAAGTAGAAATTGCAAAAGGTGTGTCTTTCTCTTCTTTTTCCTCATCCACAAAAATAATCATAACTTTATAAAACTTGTCAATCATGGTAATGAATTGATAAAATGACACATGACTAGTGACTCACAACTCAACCGCCTGTAATCAAATGCATTCACGACTAACGACTCGTAATTTAAGGAAGTCTGAAAATGTGTGGAATTTGAAGTAGTGAACATCAAAAGTCCAGTCGAGTAAGAAAAAATATGGAAAAATATTGGCATTTGTTTTGGTTTTGGACTATTCTACAAATTGACATTTTCCTTTCTCTTCTATAATTGACATTCTCAAATTTAGTGGATTTTCGTGTTAAAAGCCTGCTTTACTAATCATATTAATTTAGTTTTCCTTTACTTTTACACTAACTTTGTGATTTATTACACGACCCTACTTAAACAAGATTTTTTCTTGAATAGACTTTGTGATTTATTATTAAGATGATTGAAAATGAAAAAGTAATTTCTAATTAAATAATTAGAATTAGAGAGTTCGAATGAAATTAATTTTTTGGGATATAATCATGAAAACAATCTCATTTTTAAAATACAATTTCATTTAAATTTTTGTGGTTTCATCTTAAACAAAGTTTGATCTTTGAAACTATAATATCTATTCACTTAATTATATATGAAGTAGGGTAAAATTTGGTGATGCTAAAGAGCATTGTGTGGCTTACTATGCAACGATTTCAAAGTAGAGTACTTTCTTATTCAGAAGTCAAGCCCTTAGATCAAATTGATAGTAAAAGTAAGGGAGTTAAGAAGGTGTCAATGGATGCCAATATAAGTGGCAATGAATACCATTGTTTGCTTTGTGATTGCTAAAGTAAGTTGGTGAGTTATTGTCTTAGAATAATTACTTAGTGTGTGCTTTGATAATGAATCACTTGTTAATTAATGATAGATTGATTATTGTAACATAGGATGATTTATGATTGATTTACTTACAAAAGGAGAAATGATTTTTATGTTTTTGTAATTTTTACTCCATAAATCTTTGACCATTTGATGATTCACTAATTTCTTAGCATGATTTCTTTAAATACATATCCTTAGACACATAATTTTTTAATTTTCATCACCCACACTAATAGGTACCAAATAGATCCCACTATTACTAGCTTTGGAATGCATGAGCTCAAATTTTGAATGATGGGGACATGAATATGCCAATGATTTTGTTAAGTGTTAGAATCACAATAATGATCTTGTCCAAGATGAGTAGAATACTTGATGTAGGAGCAAGGTGTAAGAGAAATCTTGCATCACCCAAAAAAATGTTTTTTTATTTTTTTTTTATTTTTTTTGGTGAATACTTGTGAAATATATTTCCTTTAAAGTCCTAAAGAATAGTTTTAAAAAATATCAAATTTTTAGAATGGTTAAAAATAGTATGGTTTGTAGTTTTAGTAAGTTTGAATATGAGCACATGTGACTTCAAATTTTCCCCAAAGCTTCATATTGGTAAACTACACATTGTAGGGTAAGTTTCAAGCCAAGATTATTTATGGAATTGAAGATATTAATTATTTATGTTATATTGAAAATCTTAGAAACATTATTAAAACTAAGTTTTGAGTCTTCAAGTGACTTTTTCTATCCTTGAACATCATAGAGTAGTCTAAGTACTTCAATTTAATGAAAAATGGATTCAATCAAGTTCTTGGATCAAAAGTTATGAATCCAAAAAGTTGAGCTATTTTTTGGGGTTCAGAGTCACAAATTTCAAAATTTTCTTGGAGGTGTCCAGGGCTATTTATAACATATTTTCTAGCATTTCCAAGTAGCACAGTAATGATGGGATGGTGGTAAGTAATACAAAAGGAGGGAAGACATGAATTAAAATCAATTTTGAAGCTAAAGAGTGGAAAAAGGCTCTTGAAAACTTGGGAATGAAGCTGCAATTGCAATATGTTGAGGATTTGATCCTCTATTTCATTTCATTTTTTTCTGTAAATAGTAATATTTAAAATAAATAATTCATATTTTCATGTGTACATTTTTTTGTTGTGTTTTGTGTGAATTAACCCTTCATCAAGTTCTATCAGAGGAGGAGTTATTGAGTGTATAAACATACCATCAAATGTGGGGCAATTTGCACCAAGACAATTGATTGTGGGTGTGAGGTGAATTTGATAAAATTCTTTCATGAAGAAATTATGGTGGGAGAAATGTAATTGTTATAGAAGAGGGTTTTAGAGTCCTCTAATGATAGATTAATGCACTCTAAGAGAACATATAGAGAGGATGAGATCCTAGAAGAAGAGAAGAAAGTGAAGATAACATTGAACAAGGAACATAGTCAAACAACATAAACAAGTATCAAGAGACCCATATAATATCATATTGGTAAAGGCTATTTCAAAGATTCAAAAAAGAACTAAAATAGAAGTTTCTACCTATTTTAGAAATATCAATCTAAAAAAATTGATTGATTGGATCAACGATATGGAGGAGTACTTTGAGTATGAAGATGTGGAAAATCCTAAATGGCTCAAGTTTGCTAAAATAAAACTAAAAGGTCACACCAATATTTGGTGGATGGAGGTACAACTATACAAAAATTGAAGAGGAAAATAAAAGATTACAAAGTGGGATTGAATTGTGGATAAGATAAAGTAATTTATTCTAGTTTATTATGAGTTAGAGTTGTTGAAGAAGATATAAAGACTGAAGCAAGGGTTTAAGTCTCTTAAAGAATACATGGAGGAGTTTTATAAGGTCATAACCAAAATAGGCCATTATGAGGCCAACAAGAAGAAGGTAGCTTGTTACATAAATGGGTTGAGACTAAGTTTTGAAGAGGAGCTAAGATTTTTCACAATAGCTACTATATAATATTTCTACCAATTTTTCATGAAGGTAGAAGAGAAGTTAAAAAAATTATTTGAAAGCAAGAAAAGAGGAAGAGGTTGTGGTGGAAATACTATTTGAAGATCCTAGGGAGGTTGAAATGAAGATCAAAATAAGAATGAAGAAGTTGGAACCCATACAAACTAGAAAGGATACAATTCCTACCATCCTTTAATGACCAAATAATGGTGAAAAAAGAGGAAGATGAAGAGCTATATGAGGAATTGAAAAAGGAGGCTTCCCTGGAACCTATTTCCAATATGGAGGACATTGAGCATACAAGTTTCCACAAATTCAATGAAGGACAAATAGAATATCTAAAGGTAATTTACTTGAGTTGCACATGTAGATGAATATGTGAAACTTGAGCATTCTAAAGATTAAAGAAGAGGACAATCTCTTGTCAAAATAAAAGCCTTGTTGAATGAGAAGAAAGAGTTAGTTCAAAGGAAAATTGTATTCCATGCTAGATGAAAAATAAAGGTAAATATTATAATGTTATCATTGATAGTTGTAGTACTATTGATCTTGTGCAATGTAAGAGATGGTTATCAAATATTAGGTTGAGAAGAGAAAAAATCCACATCGATATGTGACTACATGGTTGTGGAAGGACCATATAGCTTTCATCAATGATCAATTCTTAGTAAAGTTCAAGAATGGGAATTAGCATGATGAGGTGATGTGTGACATAATTCCTATGGATGCTTGTAATATATGTTTAGGAAATACATGGTAGTTTCATCTGTGTGTAGTACATGATGGTCATGCTAACAATTATTCCTTGACACAAGGATGGAGTTCACCAATTCAAGACCTTAAAGGAGGTGGAAGAAAATGTATGTAGTAATGCAAGAATTTGTTTGGTTGATGGAAATAAATTTTTGTATGGTATGTGACACAATAATATGTGTTGTACATTGATTAAAAGAGAAAAAAATGAAGAATCTATGAAGTTATACCAAAAAAAAAAAAGATCTATTGGAGGAGTTTCTTGACATTATATCAAATAATGTACATGAAGGATTGCCACTAGTGAAAAATATATAAGTCAGCTGATGGAATTAGTACCAGGGGAAAAATTTTCAAATGAGGTATCCCATTAGATGAATCTTGTAGAGAATGAGGAACTAAAAAAATAGGTTTATTAGTTGTTGAAGAAAGTATTGATTAGAGAGATCCTGACTTCTTTCTGCAATATGCATAGTACTAGCAACAAATAAGGATAGAGAGTGAAGAATGGAAGATACATAGTAAAAAATTTCATCACCAAGAATGGATGATTGTTTAATTGAAAAAGTGATCCTATGTCTAATGTATAGATCACTAGCATCAATCCTTTTTCAAAGAACACTAGGATACAAATCAACAAGGGGATTAGATTGACTTTCAACCATGAAGGTGAGTCAATCAGCCTTGGATATGATCCTTTAATCCCTTGGAAATTAATTGGAATTGAATTTCTTTACTTGACCTAATTAAACTATATGACCTAATCTGTAAATGCAACTTTTCAACAATTGAGAAACTATAACAAGTTTTGATAGCATATTTGAGAAAGGAAAAAATTTATGCACCTGTCATGCAAATTTTAATCTAATTTGGTAGGACTAAGTCACCTAGGGTGACTATGTCATAATTGATTTTTTTTGGATGTAAAAATGTAGTCCTTTAACCCTCTGTCTTTCTTAGATTTCCTTCTCTACAACTTTCCATCTTTGGATCCAAACCTGAAATAAATCTAGGAAAAAAATGGTGGGGGGTTGGCTATGTATAAGTTTTCCTCAGTCAAACCCTTGATTTGGTATTTCTACCTCCATAAATAGCCAGTAAATTGATTGGTAAAAGTGTTTATTCTATTAGATTGCATACAAGGTTGTAATGAGCTAAAATTCATAAAACCCTTCTCAAGTGCATTAGAAAAGGATTCCTAAATGACAATGATAAGATCTACCTAAGAGAAAGTCAAATACCCTTATTAAATCTAAAACACAATGATACCTTGCCTTAGGCAATAAGTGGAATGAAGCTTAAAGATGAGAAAACTTTGAAAACAAGTCATTAGGTTGTAGAAAATGGCTAAGAGAAATTTCCAAACTTAGATACCATCACATCCTTCTACTGGCATCAAACTCTAATCATTGAATGAAACTTGATCAAATATGAAGATATGCTTGATGACCTGCAAATTCAAATGTATTTTTGCAGAATGTAATTTGATCTCTTTCTTCTTCCTTTTCTAGTTTTTCCCAATTAGTTTTTAAATGGTGAAATGATTAGGGATTTATAGGCATTTAATTTAATTTCCCAAATATTAGATCTCGATAGCAGATAATTGACATTTAAAATTCAAATATTTAATTCCAAATCCAACATATTAAAATTTGGACGTAAAATAGGGGGATCAAGTCTCTTAGGGTGGCTTAGGATTGGCCATATTTTGTAGGATTTAAAGTGTCAAGAGAAAAATATTAATTTTTTATTTGATTTTGTAAATGGGTGACAAAATGCATAATTTAGGACATTAGATGTAAAATTAGGTCCAGTTACATAGAAGGGAGCAAAAGATAGTGTGAAATTGTTCAGGGTGACAATTTATGATGCTACATTTAGCTCCCACTTTAGTGAGAGTATGAACTTACATTGAAACTAGAGGCTTATTGTCCAAATGTTGAAGAGATAGGATGACAATGAATCTAGGGGGAGTGCAAAAGCCCCCAGGACACAAGATCCTATGGTAAGACAACATAAATACAAGGGAACATGAATGTATGTAATACAACAAGACAACAAAAAACATACATTGCAAAAAGGCCACACAAAATAACACACAAAACACTACACAATGCAGAACACAATACAAACATATTACAAACATGAAACGAACACAAGAAAGCATATATAAACACAACATGAGGTTAGTAATAAAAGGATTTGAGTTGGTAAGGTAAAGAGACCTCAGTCTTAAATTTGTTTCAAATACCAAATGTCATCCATTGAATGAATGTTAGACAAGAGAAAACCATTGTGAGGACCAAAAAGTTGTGTTATGTTAATTCATTCATAAGCCTTATGGATCTACTGGCTAGAATGCTATGTTATGTTAGGTTTCCATGCAATATGATGGGTTCCACAAGGAATACAAGTTGTAGTATTACCACCAAAGGGAACATCATATGCCATGATAAGTTGCCCTCTTAGGAAGGAAATATCAATCCTAATATCACCACAAGGGAGACACTAACATAGAGTAAGGAGGCCATGCTTTTAATTAAAAATGCCACTCTCTCTAGGATTTATATGGTATCATCACTAAAAAGGGACAATTTTTTAGGTAAACAATGCATGGGGGACCCTTAAAATGCTAACTATATTTTAAGGAGATAGAAAGGGATCCCTTGTGGTAAGGAATGCACCTAATGTAAGCCTATCCAACCTTTTCCCTGCAAGTGTAGGTACAAA
>VDFB02030087.1:0-47095 GCA_007258455.2 Sequoia sempervirens
AAGCATGACCCTTATCAAAGTCAAATAGTTGCCAAGCAAGGAACAAAATTTTCCCTTTCATTATCTTCCACGCTATATGGCTCTCAACATAATAATAGCTAAAACTACTTTGAAACAAATAAAGATATGGATGCTTGGTGCCACAAATCCACCAATAAAACTAGCAAACACATTTTCTCATTCATACACTTGCTACATATCATTTGAGCATACTCCAAATTTGTGCCATAAATCCACCAATGATGTTCCAAACCAGTGCCAAGGACTGGCAAACATATTTTCTCTATTCATACACTCACTACATATCATTTGAGCATACTCTGAATTGTCGAAAGCAATGATAGTATCCCATTGACGATCTCAATAGAGAATCAATGCTCCATTAATCTACATGAAGTCAAAAAACGTTCCTCAAATGGCCTCATGCCTTTTGCACAAGATTTAATACCTGCAACAACCTTTTATCACCTCTAGAAGCCTGCAGGATGCCTGTAGTAGATTACATGAAGCCTATAGTAGCCTGCATGATGCATTGTAGCAACATGCACAACACCTGTAGCAGATTACATGATGCATGTATTGGCCTGCATGATGCATGTAGCAACATACACAACACCTGTAGCAGACTATATGATGCATGTAGTAGTCTTCATGATGCATGTAGCAACATGTACAACACCTGTAGCTACTTGAACAACACTTGTAGCACTGTTACTGTTACAAGTGGTCTACAAATGATCCTGCAACATGTACCTGAATTTGGAACCTCCCTGATATGAAATACACCATTTCTGGATCAGCTTACTTAAACAATTTTACACTCCCAAACTCTTGGCTATACCTAGATTTTTTGGCCTAACTATTGTGTCACATCTTATCTTACCTTTCTTACTTTGTACCACTGCCATTTAACCCACACTCAAATACTGAGCCAATGCACTGATAGCAATCAACCAAGCCAAACAACTTGACCTGACCTAAATAATTGGGGAAGCAAAAGGAAACCAAACAACATGCAACAATAATGCAAAACATACCCAAACTAAAAACTAAACAAACAAATGCTAAAGAAACTAAACACCAAAAGAGCATCAAAGAGAAACGAGATGGAGAGCAATGGAGGATGATGGTTTGTCTTGCACACCAGAGCTCTTTCATGCTCCTCAAGAATTATAATAACAGAGGGATTGTAACCTTGAATCTTAAAGATATATCTCAACATGTATCAGATTCATATTGCAATGCATCTGTGCTAGATATAGCCCAAAAGCTCCCCCTGATTTGGCCACAAGAGCCATTTTCCAGCCTTAAATTCTACTTGTCCTATACAACCACATTTCCTACGAAGGGTTGAAAATTTAATCACTCTTTCAAAACAACTCAAGATGCTGTGAGGACTTTTAGGAACGTCAATCTTGTCACTGAGAATATCGATCAATTTTTACATTCCAAAGCCCAGTTTATAATTTGCATAGAAATATTATTTTTCAGTCTTGTATCCTGAACAACAATCTTACTTGTAGAATTCTACTTTTCATGTGGTTTTCTATGATAGGCTCTGGTTTAGACTTTATTAGGTTCATTTGATGATCTTGTGGCTAGCTTATGTTCATTGCTAGCTGGTTTGTTCAACAGCTCTTTCTCTGCTGGTTCTGTTAGTTTTCTGCAAATTCATTAATCAATAATTATATATCTTGCTTCTGAAATTTCAACTAGGTAATTTTCAATTATGAGTCTTGTATGTTTTCTGCCTTCGCATGTTGAGATTCTAATGCATGTTTTAGTTAATATTTTATGTCATATATTTTTCATAGAGACAAATCCCCATAATTCCCTGCACTCATGATATTTTCCCATTCAAATGTAGTGTGTTTAGACGTGGTCAGGAATCCTGGATCTAAGTTTGAGTCAGGCTTGGTAAGTCTACAGTCATGATTTGCTGACATGTTAGTCTCAGCTGTACCTTGTCTTTATCACTGACATATAGCAAACAAGTCTATATTTCTCCTTGCCATTCACACTAGTGCATTCTTTATTCCATGTCAATGATTTCTCTAGATTGATGTGAATCACTAATTGTATCATTACAATACCAAGAGTTTATGATGTTGCATCAATGCAGTGAGACCTCCAATCTTGAAAAACAAATTGCAACTAAGATTATACTTCCCTCCATGACCTGAAGTACTTTGGTACCTTGTCACCTCCAATACATTTGTCTTTGTCACCCTGGTCTGTTGTTCCCTGTGGATGATCACGGTTGTTTTCTTCAATGTTGTCCTTCAAATGGCTGCTCCTTTGGTCATGAGAACCATAATCTGCCTTGCAAATTTTTCCCTTAGAATTGTCATTGTACTTGGACCAATTATAATCTCTCTTAAGAATAGAGTTAAGTATTAGATCTTAAAGATAAAACAAAAGTTTATGCTTCATAGTTATCCTAAGCAACCCAGTCTCATCCTTTTCTTGCAAGACTAGGTATATTTTAAAAACTACAACTTAATTTATCATAGTCAAGATCCACCTAGTGATCAATTAAAATCATCCTTTAAGTTCCATATGTTAAATTTATTCTACGTGTTTTTGTGTAGGGGCTCAACATACAGAAACTGAAGTAGAAGTCGAGCCAAATTTAGATACTGGAGCAAATGAGGCTGAAGAACATATAGTTGATGTTAGGGAGGAGGCCCAAGTGCAAGGAATGAATATTGGAGAGGGGTCAGGATCACTTCGGGATACCATCATGGATGAGCATATGAATATAGCTGAAGAGGTGAAGAGAAAAATTTCTTCTAGAAATTTAGATCATTTACTTCAAATGGATATGGAAAAATTGAAGTTTTATGCTGAACAACCTAGAAATAGTACTAGGAGGTCAATGAACAAAACTGCAAAGCAAATAATTGCTCATTTCAATAACCTTGATACACTCAATCAAGCCCAACTATTATCAATTGTACTTCTAAGTAATGACCTACAAGAGCCATTACAATTATTGGGTGTAGATACAAGTACAAAAAAGAGGAAAGGTTCACACTTACAAAAAGTCATTGTTGAAAATTTGAAAAAAGGTTTGGGGTCCATTGGGAAATAGTCTCGATCAGCAGATAAGGCAATTTCAAGAAGAGTCATGTTGACATCAATTTTAAGTGAAAAAATGGCCAAAAAAAGACAAATCTCTTCACTTTCAATTGAGATTGGTTTCAGCAGATAGACATTGACATAATATGTCAAAAGGAGAAAGATTTTTGATGATAGTACCTCAGAAGGCAATTGGGCAATTATGTGTAGAGCTCCTCGATTTGATAGGATTCAAGATGTTTTTATGAACTTCATCTCAACCTTTTGGAATGATCATACCCATCCTTCATCAAATAGTAGAGATGTTATCAGACACAGGATTGGGCCCAATAATAATGAATTACATATAAAACAGTGGCTAGACATAACACAACATGAGATGTATGTAATTTTTTGTAATTCAAATCCACATATAAAGATTGGGAAAATAACGTTTCAAAGGTTAAAGCCATACTATGTGAAAACAAACAAGGTTTTTGAAACTTGTTGTTGTTGTTATCATATTGAATTTGATCTCTACTATCAAGTGTTCCAAAAGATTAGAGAAGAAAGTGATGGTATTTAGAATGCGCCTCCTAGACAAGCAAGTCAGTTCGTAGCATCCATCCTATGTGATAAATCAAATGATAATAATGCAACCAATCAAATAAGTTGCATACAAGGACACTGTGAAACATGTGGAAATTTGGCTAAAATGCCTTTGAGAGATGAAGATACCGACCTGACAAAGTTGGTAAATTGCAAGAGTTACAAGTATATCAAGTTTCATACCAAAAGTGGCAAAGAATCAACAAGGTTAGATTATGTAGAAGAGGAGATACCTATTGGAACATTTATGGAAAAGTTTCGTAAATTGATACAACCATATATACAGCATGCTTTCTTTTCTAAGTGGCAAGCACAACAGTTTCAAACATTAAGAGATACATTCCCACTTGGAACAGTGTTATCAGTAGTTGACTTTGCAGAGAATTACTCTTTTGTACATCAAAAAGAGATTCAATCACAATATTATTTTTCAGAGCAGATCACTATTATGGTGCATGTGTGTTATCAACATGCACAAATGGATTTGGATGGTGTTGAAAGTACATCTGAGGAACGAGTCATTAAGAAAGAATATCACTTCTATATTAGTGATGACAAAGAGCATGACACTCTATTTGTACAACATTGCTTCAAAAACTTTTTTGAATATTTGGCAATCAGGGGTGTCAAAATTGAAAAGCATTTTGTATGGTCAGATGGATGTACTTCACAATTTAAATCTTCAAGGCCATTTTATGCACTTTGTAGATATCATCGAAATGACAACATACCACATGTTTGGAGCTTCTTTGAGAGTGGACACGGAAAGGGTGAACATGATGGTGCAGGAGCTTGCATCAAACGTGCTCTAAGAAAGCATCAACTGAATTATGAAGGAGATCATATAAAAGATGCGCATGATGTTGTTGAATGGTGTCAGAAACACTTTGCATCAAATGAGGTTGGCACATCTTCAACAAACAACCGATCCATTCCACATAGAGTGTTTTGGGAGATATCAGGTATGTTTTTGTTTATATTTAAATCTTTAAATATACATATATGTGTACATTCAAGTTTATTTATTTTAGTTTGAATATATTTATATTAAATTATGATTTTTTAATGCAAAATTAATTTTTGTAGGTGTGGATAGAAGATCAATGCATGGATGCAAGAGGGTAGAGAAAAAAAGATCTTTGCATTCTATCATGAGTACAAATAGTTTCCCATGGATATTGCAGACTAGGGATTACTCATGTTTTTGTTATGACTGCATTTTAGAAAACTATGATGAATGCAACAACCAACAACAAGGATATGTCAGTGGATGGAATTTGGTGCCACTAGATGTTAGTGACACATACAATGAAGATGAAGATGAAAGCTTTGAAGACATTCCTTTGATTTCAATTGATTATGACTATATTTCAGGACTAATTAAAAAGGGTATGTATGTGTATATATTTATATCGTACATGTACGAGCTTTTGTAAATTTGTAACTTAATCGTTTAATATTTTTTGCTACTTATTTTAAGTAAATTTATATATACTTAAATGATAGTGGAACTCCTTTTTTTACAAATTTTCCATGTAAATTTCGTGCAAGAGATATTTTTGCAGTCATAGTAGAGGCTGGAAACATAGAAGGTGTTAGTTATTATCTATTGCATTGCACAGGAGAGAGGTGGAAGCTAGTAGAATCATAAACGAGTGATGGAATGTCGTTCCCCACAGGTTTGATAAAATAAATAGATGCTCTTGCAAGATTTATCTATTGAATGTATATATTTTGAATTTGTTACTCGTATTGACCTTCTAAATGTTATGTCTTACTTTTGAATGCTGGTTCCCACAGGTTTAGTTGTAGTGCAAGGGACATATCTGAAACAAGTCAAAATTGTTCAGCATGGGATTCATTTTATTGATTATCAACTTGAGAACAAAGTATATCAATATAGCCACCTAGTAGTTGCTACTGCCCTATCCCTTCATCCAGTTCCACGTGCACATGGACGTCGTAAGTGGAGACTAGATAGTGATGAACATCAAAGAATATTTCATGTTATTGAAGAGCGAGCTAAACCACTTGAATTGGTTTGAATAACATGATGTGTCATAGGTGTACTTGAACAATTTACACAAATTGTATGACTCCAAACTATATTAAATTGAATTTTTCTTCAAGTTCATTCCATCTTATTTGTCAACAAAACAAATATATTATCATGTATATGTTACTTTAAGTTTAAAATCTCATTCAATTAAGTATATTATGGTCTCAATATTTTGTATAATAGCTATACTGATCATTTTTTGTATAATAGTAACTTCCTTTCTTGTGGATGATGAAAATAGGCATCAAATGCAGTAGGAGTTATACAAAGGATTTTATAGAGTTAGCTGCCCCATGACAGAAGTTGTGGTGAGGTCTGCCATGAAAAGAGAACCCAGAAATGTTGCTTTTGTTTTACGCCTGCAATATCATGATTGTTCAGTTAATGTGAGATAGAGATACTTTTTAATGTACTTTAGGCCTTAGTAAAAATGCTTGAACTTATCAGAGAGTATTTGCTTATTTAGATGATTGTTTAGGGCACCCCTAAATTCATAAGTTTATTCTATTTGGAGTTTTTCTTAATGAGGTTGTGACTTGCAAACATAATCTATGTTTAAGTGAAAAATCAAAGCTATAGAGGGGATTATAAGCTTATTAATGGAACTATACATAGCTGATATATAACTATGTATATTATGTTGTTTTTTGTAGGGATGTGATGGTTCTCTGCTTCTGGATAAGACCTCCAACATGGTTGGAGGGAAGGATGCACTATCCAACATAAACTCTTTGAGGCTCTAGAGAAAGTGTGCCCTGGTACAGTCTCTTGTGCTAACATTTTCATAATTGTTGCAAGGGGTGTTGTAATTCTGGTAAATAAGATTATTTGATGTCCTTTACGCCAAACTGCTATGTAGACCTATCAAGGTGGATTTACTTGTTGTTTGATTGTTATTTCAAGCCAGGCAACAACATTTTCTTATTACTTTCTGATGGTATTAGTGTACCATGTAAACCAAAGCAGAAGCAGATTTGTTTTGAATGGTAGAGATTTGTTTTTTTTTTAATATTGAGATTCACCATGAAAAGTAAAATTAACAACTATGTACTTGTTGGCATTGCAGAGACAATTTTTCTAGGGAATATCTTTTTGGGTATCTTTCACAGCATATATGTGAAAGGGGATCAAACTAATTTTGAAATCAGATATGTTGGTGTGGAAGGAAGTGAGTTGTATTCAGATGTAAAAGACCTCACTGTCAATGAGTTCTTGAGTCAATTTACTTGAATTATATGATATACTCTTGGAAGAAGTGAGCTATTAGGTAGCATGAGAATAAAAGTTTTGAATATACATTTAGTGCTAGATATTGTGTATGGGCGATTGCACGATATGTTGTATTAACTCTAGTGAGTTGGGTCCTTTAAATTTTATTTTATGCATAGCCAATTATTGATATATATACGCTTGATATTTACATGTAGTTTGCTCAAGATATTCATTAGATATGCTAATATGGAGTTATTCTAAGCTATGATTTATGAACCAAAATCAATTCTTAATGTGCAAAAGTAAACATTTTGTTGTGGTTTCAACTTATGTATTATTGATCCTCGTAAACAAAATGCCCTATTCATTAGAATTGTTAGAATCATACATTATATGGTACTGGCACTTTATTTTTACTAAATATTAACTGTGGAATTTGTAGATTCACAGTCTTGAAGTATGGCTTATCAATCTTCAAATAAAAAACCAGTGAGATGAACTAGTGTATGTAATACTAACTTCACAAACAAATAATGCGCCAACCACAATGCCCAAAATCTAAGAAAAAATAATGACATAATTCAAATGGGCCTCAATCTTCCAACAGACTTGAATATGACTCATATGGCAGACCGATAGTTCAATGCAAGTAATCTAGAAAATAAATTCAATTTGCCTCTATCTGTCTCAGTCAATCACATAGATTAAAGTTACATTGCAAATAGAATTGATGCTTTTAATAACAATAATGATGCCAATTATTCCTTATGGCTGATGAATTACTAGAGATAGACGCAGTTCCAAAATCCATTTGTATGATGCTACTTTTAAATGATGCAAGATAAATAAGCAAACTATCTTTAACATGGGTCTGGGAAATTGCAGCACACATCAAGCTGCCAAGTTCTTTTGGTAAGAAGAAATGAAGTAATATAAGTATAGTAATAGAATATAGAGTATCTAGTAGATCCATTGATAATCATAGATAGATGCAGTTCCAATAGTTATGTTTTCAAAAACTAGTTATCAACTGCCAGTACAATTTGTGTTCAAATTTATTCTTCTAGCATTCCCTACCTCTGCCCTTAGAAGAGTAGTGCACTATTTTTGTAACATGAAAACATGTGGAAAAATGCACATTAAGTGGGGACATCTATGCATGTGAAATGAAGCCACAAGTGACTGGTACAAAACAAGTTCAGAAATATATATATATATATATTCTGAAAACAGTGAAGCTTTTTTACATATAGCAAAAAGCGGTTACAAAATGGCAGCCAAAAAATACCAAGGCAAGGCCAAAATTACAAAGTCATATTTTTGTAACATACATATCATAAGCTCTTACATGTCAAATATGACTTTAAACAAAGTTCAAAGAACAACAAGAAAGATAGTTGTTTCTTCAAAAGATGGCTAGTGAACAACAATTTTTCCTTTCATACATAGATAAATGTAGAAACCAATAGTTTGCATCATATACGCATTAACATGATCAGAGTCTGAAAGAGAACTAGAATATTGGGTAGGATCGCTGAAGCCTGTTGTGTGTTGATGTTCCATGCAACATAATGGAGGGCACTAGGTTTGTATAAGGTGGTTGCTTTTTAACCAAGAACATTTGCCTACATTGATCTCTCTACTTGAGTGGCCACACTTTTGGTGGTAGGAGAAAACATTGCATCCACAACAAAAAATAATAGAATCAAAATCCACCAAGTCGATAAAATTAATAGTGAAAGCTAAAAGTGCATGGTTTGTACAAAATCTGGAGTAAAAAAATTGAAGTTTCACAAAAGACAAGCTTACCAAAAGCTAAAGACAAGCATTAGTGACCAGATTGTGTCCACTCTTATAAGCTCTACCAGCTTCACCAACCCAAGCACTTGACTAAGGTCCATAATTATCCAAGATTCTTTTGAGGTTCTTGAATGTAGACTCTTCTCGGCTAAGATACGATGGATCCAGTATTTTATCCATAAGAAGTTAATCAACACCTGGTAACCAGATAACAAATTGTCAAGCAGTATCATCTAAAAACTTGATATGATGAATAAATTGATGACAACTATTCAAGAGGTTCTTGGCAGATCAAAAGGATATAGAGGAAAGCTCAAAGACAAATTCCATTCATAAAACATGTCACTGTGAAAAATTCATTGCTTCAGTCCCGCATAAATCAAGTTAATGAATGAAACATAAAAAATTGAGTTTATAATCAAAAATTTGTGTTGAACTACACAAGCTTTGATAAGGTTTTTGACATTTTATAGGGCTTTCTTCACTATCACTTTGTGAGCCAATGATGTACTCATTTGTAGATTAACATGAAATATGTGTTCCTTGTATTGTAAACTTAAACCTTTAACCAACAATAATTTCATTCAACATGCCACTTTTAACTACCATTGTCCTCTTTTGAGCATTGTCACTTTTTTTTAGACTGTAGACTTTCTTTCATACTAATCTTTTGAGTTTGAACTGCACCTTTCTATGAATTTCATGTTATTCTATTGTAAATGGATAAAACAGTGTTTATCATTGTGTATTGACCTTTTGTGATGTCACTTGAGTACTTTAAGTATCTTCATCACACAAAATTCGAGTATGTTGTCCTTTGACTATACTTTAGGACTACCTAAGACTGTCATCTATAGATTGTACCTCTTATTTGTCTACTCTTTCACTTCCAGCTAGATCTACTAGATCAAAACATCATTAAGTGCAGTGACACCTACTGCCTTGTTCGTTTAACCAATTTTCATCAAATCTAGAATATTTTTTGTTGGTTCAACCTAAAACATGCTAGCATCAAGAACAATGAGTCCACTATGTGGTCTTTGGTAGCAAGAAATACACAAGTAAACATAGCATTTGATATTTCCTATGAGTCTTTTCATTTCTAAATTACTCTCAAGATCACCATATTTCCTTCCAATCTCTATCAAGCTATCCAATGGCGAGAGCAACTTGTCTCCTTAAAACCCTATACATGACTGCCCTCTTCAATATTTTTCATTGGCTGCCATGTGCTTGATTACCAAGGTCATTTTCTTCATCTAGATTGTTTCCCTTACCATTGTAATGTTTTTCTTTATAAGACAATATCTACACTTCTGTAGACTGACTTCTAGAGCTCATGATGACTGTGATTATTGGCCTATGACTACCTTACTATTGTTTTCTTGACAAGGCTTTTCACAATCTTAATAGGGTATTTACTATGGTTTACCATAAGAGTTTCCTTGTTGACAGTAGTAGGATCCTTTAAAAAAAAAAGGAAGACTTTTATTTTGGTAGATCAAAAGGATATAGAGGAAAGGTCATAGCTACGAAATTCAAGTATTTCAAGTGCGTGATAGTGATCAAGGGACAGTAGTTTCAAGTTGAAGTAAGATAGTATATTGAAGGCCATTCAAGACAATGAAATAGAAATGAAAGACACATCAGAGGAGGAAGGAGATGAAGATTTTTCATCTGCTGCCCTCATTATTGGGTTACATTCTTTGCAATACAAGCATATCCAAGAGTATTTTAAAGAAATAGTTAGTAGATCTAAGTTTGTCTATTATACATTATTGTCAATTAGAGGACAATCTCCATGAGAATATAGGGACAGTGCTCACCAATGTTCATGAATGAGAAGCATGCCAATGCTAAGGCCAAGAAGGTTGAATTAGATAAGGAAGTTGAAGTCTTAACCCAGCCGCCAGGTGTAAAGGGTTATTTATGATGCATATAAAGGCAACCAAAGGAAGCAAGAACATGGCAGTCTAATCATACATAGAGCACAGTGAAAAGGTAATGGACTATGCAAGATGACTTTGGCATTAGTTTCATGGAGGCTGCATACCAAAGAGGCAGTTAAGCAAGGGTTGTCTCATATCATCAGAGGTTAGAAGACAGTCTACAATGATCTAAGCAGTACAAGCTATGCAAGACAGTCTTGATTAAGGTGTTGTCAATTCTTATGCATGGAAAACTAAAGACAATTGATGAGGGTAACAATGAGAGTACAAGGACAGTCATGGACTATTAAAGATGGTGAATGAGTCATATATATTATATGCTTAAAGGAAAACTCTTTTCATTTTAAATGGCCAATGGCTAAAAGGTAAGGTAATGTCTTTGTGTCAGCCTTGACATTCTTCATGACTGTGATGTAATGTACAGTCCAAATGATAATCTTCTTTAATGATTGCGATCTCATCAAGGTCCTTGATAGTTGAAGAGGTTACACTATTTACTTGAAACATCTATAGCATCCAAGCCTTTTTTTCATTGGATTAATGTCTACAAAATCAAAATTGTGTCTTTGCAAAGTGAAGCAAGGTGATAAGAAAGGATACAGTGAAATTGAAGAGGAGGAAGAACATCAAGAGTTGATAATGATCACAAAGTGCAGTCACAGGGGAAAAATAATACAATGCACACATAAAGGTCAGTGATGTAAAGCATTTCATGAGTTTTCAGTTAATGGCACCATGAAGGTTGTACACATTCGTATCAAAGCATATGGTATATAATATGTATGTATATAAACTAGGAAGATTAGTGATTACAAATTGGTATCTGAACATATCATATCATAGTAGCATTACACTGAACAAACCTGCCATTAATCCCAAGTAATCATGACTTAGTTCAAGTTTTCACAAGTTATTCAAGAAGGTAGGCCATCATAGAAAAATTTTGCAAACTATTAGAACATACCTTAAGCAATCTCAAGAGACACATAAAAAGTAGAATCTTAGCAAATTTACCTTTTGTACCCAAGAATGACTCCTTGTACATAGAGCCTAGAAAAGGAAATGTGCCAAAGAGTTAGAATCAAGATAAATTACCAACATGTTTCATTCAAAATTTTGAGCAGCTATTGTGAAAACATAAAATAAACATTGCATTTTGTACCAACAACTTGTTTACCTATTAATTAAAACTTAGGCTCCACCAGAGTTGTCATGCCGACTCCAAATTGAGCAACCCTATGAGTGAGAATCATGCTCCGATGGATGCACCGACCCCTGGAGATAGTACAAGACATGTACACAATCTAATTACATTATGCCAAATTGGAATAATGTTAAATATCTATATACATGTGTACTAATTATATATATACATGGGTACATGATTTAAAAACTCAAACTCACCTGTCCACTAACATTAGTCACATCAACCAAATTATGCCTGCGTACACGGTCCGTCCTCAGACTCGGTGTAACATGAGCTAACTCCCTCTACAATATATATATATATATAACATAAATGTGTACATTAGGACTATCTACCATTTAAGTAAAACAAGTAATATTAAAGTTTAAACAAGTTTAAATTGTGCATGTGTGTACACACATACATACCTCTGTATCAGGTGGTGCAGGATCTACTGCAATGACCCTATATGTCAACTCGGCTGTATCACGAGTCTCCTTGGCTAGCTCCAATATTGACGGGTGTAGTGGACTAACTAGGTGAGATGGCATCGATGACATTTCTCCATGTACCAGCATATCTACAAAACTTGACGATCCCATCTGCAACTGATCTTCAACTAAATCTAAGCCCTGGGATGCATGATGTTGAACACTCGTAGAAGGACCAGTAGGTGTACCCTCATCTCCATCAACTGAATGATCTATAGGTGGATCTGACAAATGTGCAGTGTTTTCAAAGTGATAAGAATGATGTGAAGGACCTATAGCCTGGCTGGATCCTAGATGTGAACGAGCTCTACTCACATGTCCTCTAACCTCATTTATCGGGATCCCAAGCTCTTCCGAAATGAAACTGTATGCCTCTAATAGGTCATCTGACAAACAATGAGCTGTACTCCAAAGCATCTGCTCTCCTTTGAGACCATCTATGTCTGAGGGTGAAAGGACACCCGCCATAGCATAAGGATCAATACCATGATCCAACAGTCTAGATCGTGCAGAATGACTCATCAAATATCTCCCCACACGATCAGTAGATATCGTAGATGCAGCAACAGCTATATCACCAACACCGTCAATTGCTTCCCTTTGGGAAGAAATGACAACCTGCTCTGCAATAGATGCTAGGGTTGGGGAGATAGCAGGCAATCTCTCCCCAACCAAATTCTGACAAAATTGAGGTTGTCGATTTGGTCGACGAAAAGCCTCCCTGTCAGTAACCCTACCACGCCCCTGACCATAATATCGTGGTAGGTCCAAGTAGTTGATGTTGAGGCCCAAATGAACCTCAGCATACAACTATTGTGCAAAGTATAAAGGAATTTGGTCATTATTTGGATAATGACCAAATGCTGCAAGAAAGCGTGGGTATATCAAAGGGGCCATCTGAGGATCAACACATCGAGTCACCTGATATCCCTTAACCTTAGATTTACCAACGTAATATGGAAAACATTTTTCTTTGAGGGTATCTTTTGGGACTTGCAGCTAAACAACTGCAAGAGAAACCTCACCACTAATCTCATGCTGTATCTCGGCAAGAATAGCTGCTATAGTGTCAGCAGAATAAGCATTTGTGGTGTGAAATTTCCGTATAATCTTCTTTAAGCTATTTAGAATTGACACACATGTATCCTTGTAAACCCCTGTGGTGGTGGGATCAGCTAGAATACAATCCAATTTATGGATCTCCTTGTCTGTATAGGAAAATATACCCACAAGTGGTGGTTCCTGAGTTGCCATATCAGTCCCTGATTTGTCCAAAAAAATACATTACTTTAAACATCCTAGTGTTTAAATTTAAGTGAACAAATCACAATCAAATTTTACTTTAGTCCAACCAAATGGAGGTGAAGACCAATAGGTACATTTTATAATGATCTTTCTATAACTAATTTCATGCAATTCCTTATTAATACCCAAACCTCAAGAAAATTTGACTTTCTAAATAGAAGGAAAAGTCATAAATTTCTTAAATTAGCATTATTTAGATTATCCACAAGAAATCTAAAAATAAAGTTACAGACATTATGAACACTATTAGAAAGTCATCAAGCCCCAACCTGTCTTAGTTGGGATTGTAATCAAGGGAAAATTAGATTTGTTAAATGGATAGATCAATAACACTAAAATCCATTGAAGTAACAAAGTACAAAGGAAATCAATATGAAAAATAAAAGGAACAATGTTACCATAAATCTTCATCTTCCATGCTTCACCTTTGTTACACCTTCTAGTTTGCAGCAAATCGAATGAGGCCCTCATATTTCAAATGAGCACCTAGGCTAATGTCAAATCCCTATGCAAAGGTTGAAGGATTTATATAAAAGAAATGACCTCACAATAGACTAAAATGACAATGACTGCAAATGACAATCATAATAACCTAAGTTGACAGAATGAGCCTGAGATGTGAAAATAAGAACAAAATTGTCATTTTATAGAAACTGCAATTGTGAATGTGTGGCCAGGATGAGAAGATGACAAATACCCTAGAATCAATGGTCAAGATTGAATGTTGTAGTAGGGAATAGGGTTAGGTCAAAATTAGGGCAATGACAAGAAATGAATGGCCAAGATTGAATTATAAAATAATCAATCAAGGGCTGAAATTAAATGAGATGTCAAGAGATAAGATTTGATGTGGAAGATAAGATCTTGACAAAGAGGTTTGGAGAAATTAAATAATAAAAATTATTTAATTTAGGTGACTAATGAATAATTAAATAATTAAAATAATTATTTAATTATAGAGGAATGTGACAAAAGAATCATTTTGAATTAAATAATGATTTAATTCAAAATTCAAGAGGGACCAAATTAAATAAATAAAATTTATTTAATTTAATGAGAGAAGTGGCCAATGAATAATTAAATAATTAAAATAATTATTTAATTATAGTAGAAAGTGGACAAAAATTAAATAAAATTAGAATCTATTTAATTTTAGAAAAAAGGGGACTTAATTAGTGACGTAATTAAATAAATAAAATTTATTTATTTAATAATCAAGAAGAAATAAATGATAAAGGAATTAAATAAATTAAGAAATTTATTTAATTAAAGGAAGACTTAGACAATTAATGACGTGTTAATAAATAAAATTTTATTTATTTAATAATCATGAGGAATAATGACATGAATTAATTAAATAATTATGAATTATTTAATCAATAGTGAATGTGGACAAGGACATAATTAAATGTCTTAATTATGCTAGAACGAAAGTGGTAAAAATGAAGCTTGCAGGCCTAGGTCATTTTTAGGTGTCTACATTTTGCCTCTCTTTGTCATAATGTCTTGTCGCATTGTGACAAAGAAAATAAGTCAAAAATGCCCTAGTGCAAAATAAGATGAGGAAGAATGATGAGGAGGGTTACGTATGCCCCCTCAAGAGGATAGACAGGTTCCAAGAACATGAGTGTGCTCTAAATTGATGAGAAGACTAGAATATGAAGAGACAAAGAAATGTTAGTGCAAAAGATATGGATGATGATATGGATGCAATGCCTATATGGAGACGAGTGAAGAAGATGACAAGACTAAAAGAAGATGCATGTTAGTTCCTAGACCAAATCCTTCAAAACATTGCCATAGGACTAATATTTATTGCTCTTAATCATCATTAGGTAAAAATGACACAAATGGACAACAAACACAATGGTATGGCGTGAGACCAAGGTGTCAAGGTCATCCACTTGAAAAATGAGCAGTCACAGACAAAGGAATATCCTAACTCATACTAAGCGGTGCCCCGCTTTTTGTCAAGACAATCCACGAACAATCCAAAAGAAAATAAAATAGGTCAGAGAGGCATATGCACCTCTAAATCCTTCATGGACATCCTCGAGGTAGCTAGTAACATGACCAAAAAAGACATAAAACATAAGACAAAATAGCCAAGATAGTCAAAAGATAAGACAAGATAGACCAGAAAAATTAACAGCCATTTAATTTTGTTTGCCAATGTTTGTTTGCCAAAGATTGATTTCTTGTCGATTTGACAGTTTGTGACAGTTTAAGAGTTTTGCCAATTTGAGTATTGACGGTTTTAGCCGAGGCCTATTGTCAGGAAGGACACATCCTGAAAAAGGCAAAGGACATTTTGACGAGGTCCAACTCCAAGAAGGACACATCTTGAAGAGGGCCAAAGAAGTGACAAGATTGACATTGTTTTGATTAATATGTTTTGGCAAGTTGACTGATGTTGACTGTATGATTGATTGGACTGTGTTGTCTGATTTTGACCAATTTTGACATTGACGTTTCAAATGATTGTCTTGTGCCCCGATTTTGACTATGTCTGACTTATTTGACTGATGTGACGATTGTGACAAATGCCATGATTTTATTTTGACCAACCTAAAAGGACTGACCTAATGTCTCGGGGACTCATCGACTGATGGCCTTGCCTACGTAGCAAATGCACAGAGACAACGTAGTTCGACAATGACATGGACTGACTGACATGACTGACTTTGACTCCATGTGACTGACTTTGACATTGATTTGGATGTTTTTTGTGTTTTCTTCAGACGTTTATGATTTTTAGGTCTTTCTTCAGACATTTTATGATTTTTGGTCTTTTTCAAGACATTTTATGATGTTTTTGTCTTTTTTTCAAGACTTTTTGCCATGTTTTTGTCTTTTTTCAGGACTTTTTATGATTTTTAGGTCTTTCTTCAGGACATTTTATGATTTTTTTGGTCTTTTTTCAGGACATTTTATGATGCTTTTGTCTTTTGACGTTTAAGAGGATCGTGACAAATGCATATGACTGATGCCTACACATGAGAATCCAAGGACAAACATGATTATGCCCCTAGTCAAGCTGAATACCAATTGACAGGTGATGACAACGTTGTTTGACGTGGGAAGGATGCATCCCGAAACAACGTGAGGACAATGACGATAATGTGACGAAAGTATCGAGGTCTACAGCCGGGCCAGGAAAAAATTCAAGTAATGTTTTGGATAATGTGCTTCTATGGATTAGACTCGTTGCATTTGGAATGACTTGGTTAGGGCTAGATGGGATGATGATAGTTTCCTTAGACCATTTGACAAGGGAAAGCCAAGATAGGTGACAAACATGAAAGGATAGGGGGTGGCCTTGGTAAAAGACGAGACACATGAGACTAAGGGAATTGTCATATGATTTTCAAGGACTGTCATATAATGACAATAAGGCTATGACAGTCAATGACATGATGTTTCATGAATCGTGTATGACCGAAGGATAGAAATGTCAAGGTTTTCCCAAAGCATGATTTATGTGTGCCAGTTTTATGTCAAGGCCAAGGCAGGTGGGAAAATGGACAGAAATGATAGGGCTTAGATGGATGTCAATGTCATAAGGAAGGCCTGGGAAATGAGACGACTTGCCCCCAAGTGTAATAGTCCACATAGACGATTTATTTTACACATGACGCATGTTTGCCAGGTTTTCATCATGGTACTTATCCAGGGTGCCTGTTTGCCAGGTTTTCACCATTGGATGAAATTTTTCTCTTTACTATTTTCTTGACTTTTTGATTTTTTTTAGGTGTCATCAAGATGCCTGTTTGCCAGGTTTTCATCAGGGTGACAATTTTTTTAATTTTTTAATTTTTTTTTGTATTTTTGATTTTGTGGATAGCCTAGATGCTTTAGATAACCGCTGACTATTTTGAATCCACTGACGATGCCGATGTAGAGACTGGTGCCATGATATGCCAATAATGACCTTATTGAAGGAGTTGTCTTGTCAGGATCATAGCACTTGTATACAACTGATCGATGTCATTGTGATCTTTTCTGATACTAGAATTGGCCTTATCAAAATACACACATCGCAATAGAGTGCCATGAGAGTCCTTGTGGTAAAGAGTTGTTGCCATGATGTGATGGATTTGTGACATAGGATTTTTGGACTTTAGGCGAGATGTAGGATTATGACAAATGATGGTGGACATGGAAAGGTTGTTTGGACGTTTGGACGAATGAATTTTTATTTTCCAAACTTGGGATGGTGGATGACAAATTTTGGAGGGATGGTGTTTGGAACCAACACTTTTATATGCCTTGATTGATGACCATTTTGAAGGAGGTGGACATGTGTTATATGTGGGAGTCCTCTTGTCTTGTGGCTCCACATTGTGATTGACTTTTGTATTTGACTTGATGTCTTTGTTTGATTCATCTTTCTTTGGGATCCATTTTAATTTCATTTGTCCACTTGTCCTTTTGTTTGATTCAATGGCCTTTGACATTTGATGTTGATCTTTTGACTTGTAAGAGTTTTGTTTTTGTTGGTTCCAAAGGGAATTTTTATTTATGATGGAATGACGGTTCATGGTGTGGGTGGACGGGGTGTTGGCAACAATCTTATGACAAGGATTTCTCATGGACTCCATTTTGACATTTGTGTCTAACAAGGTTGCCCCTAGTATCGAGGAGGTACCACTGACATCGTTTGATTTGCTATCTGAGGAATAACCAAGACCTTGATGTCTGTAATTTTCTTGAAGTTGTATTGGTTCTTGAATGCCTTGCTCATGTATGCCTAGTCCTTTGCCTTGATATTGCATGCTTTGATAGATTATATTTGCGATGGGGTATTTGTTGTTTTGAAAGCAAGATGCTAACCCATCATTAGGTATGTGGATACTGTCACTTGTAATATTTTCGTCTGCGAGAAAGCCTGCTCTGACAAAGATAGATGACCCTAGTTGATAAAGTGTCTTAGCTTCATTTTCATGTTGGACATATTCCTGACTGATATCTTTGGTCTGATCTTGCGACATGTCAGGTTCAGATGATTCTATTGGTGCTTCCAAGTCAATGTCAAAACCGTCTTCATGGTCATTATCATATAGTTCCATGAGGTTAGCTATAGCTTCATCATTTGTAAATACATCCATAGTGGAAGATTCTTGTTCTGGAGGAATATCATCTATGTGTCCCATGGAGGCAAGTGTCTCATCGTGGGAAGTGTCAATAGTAGAGGCTTGTATAGGGTCAGCAAGTGTTTGATCATGAATGGCATAAAGGTCAAGGAGTGGATCATTTTGGATTTCTTGGTCAATGGTAGGGTCTTGGTTGAAGATGGGGTTGTCATGGATTTGGACTTCTTGGTCAATGGTAGGGTCTTGGTCAAATATGGGGTTGTCATGGATAGGAGTGTTTTGGATGTCATGATTGTCTTGAACGACTCCCTGAATGGAGTTTAAGATAGGGTCATGGGATGGACTACCTTGTTCTTGACATGAGGGTGACATTATAAAGTTATGCTTTGGGCTTTCATTTTGACATGTATCCTCAAGTTTAGACAATGGGATTTGACTTTGAGCAATGACAAAATTTTCATGACTAGATGTGGCTTGTGAGGGGATGACTTGAAAATGATTAATGACCAAAGGATTAGGATAGGACGTGGGAACTTGGACTGGACTAGTATATGAAGGACTAGGATAGGACATGGGTACTTGCATTGGACTAGCATGTGAGGGACAAAGATAGGACATGGGGACTTGGACTGGATATGTAATGGAGTCTTGGACTGGATTAACTATTGAAGGACAAGGATATGACGTGGAGACTTCGACTGGATTGGTGTAAGGTTGATTGAAATAGGACATGGAGACTTGGACCGGATCAGTATGGTATGATGTGGGGACTTGACATGAGTTGGTAGATGGTTGATAAGGGATGCAGACTTGGACGGGATTAATAGGTGAAGAGTCAGAATATGACATGGAGGTTTGGAATGGACTATTGGACAGTTGGCTTCCCTTGTCAAGGTTAGGATAAGGGTGATAAGTGGACATTTGTTGTGAATTAATGGTAGGATTTATGTCGAGTGAATTTTGGTCGTGAGGGTAGATGGACGGAGGACAAGGACTGATGGGTTGTTGGTATGAAGGACCTTGATTTTCGGCTTGGATAAATTGTCTCCTAAAGTCTGAGGCTTCTTGGTATTGACCTCTACAGAGTAATTCGTATTCAATTTTACTAGCAAGCCTATCCATATCTTGGCGAAGGCAAGACAAGGTGGTGGATGTCATTATGTTCTTAAATGCAGAGTGATAATGATGTTTTTCTAAGGGAAATGACTAATGCAAGGTGATAAAATTGGTCAAGAAAGGATGCCAAATGCTAAGGTGACAATGAAGATGTTGACTAAGGAAAATGACCAATGCCAAGTCTAGATACCAAATGAGGACTATGATGGACAATACCAAGTCTAAGTTCAAAATGAGGACTGAGATTGTGTTTTGATGTCTTGTTGAAAAGTCTGAGTTGTCCAAGGTCGATTGTTTGTGTCCAGATTTGTGAATATTGTGTATAATGTTTTGAAAAAATCCAACAAGCACTTGACAAGCACAATGTTTTGGGTGTAAACAAACACACATAAGACAAGTACAATCCTAAAAAGTATACTATACCCCGACCCCGGATTGGTGATAAACACCTTCCTTCTCGAGAGCGGATAGCTTCCATATGGCTCGATTCGATCACACCATTCGAATTCTTAGGTCCCAAGAACTGCTATCTCTACTCAAGGGGATAGTAGTGAGTGTCTTCGGGCATGATACTGTACCCTACACTATACCAAGCAATGGCCAAAGAACGGGGGAACTAAGAAAGAGGTTTTTAATTCGGGCATTCGTTCGTGGGGCATGATCCATGCGGCGAGAGTCCCCTTTCGGATCCATCTCGTCGGAACCACGCTCGTGATTCTTGGGCTTTCCCCAAGAACCCACTTTATATACCGGCTGGAAGTCCCTCGGTGTCAGGGTGCTACCGGTCTGAGTCATCCTGGGGTGAGTAATTCCCAGAACAGGCCCAAGTTCTAGAGTCAGTAACCGTTTCTCTTACACCTAGGATCGCACGAATGCGCAAGGGGAGAGGATACTCCGATATACCGAATCGTGAAGGGTAATTAACAAATAAAGATGGGTCTGGTTTTCTGATCACGAGGTTTTCACCAAGTGAGAGCATACTCACCTACCATCTTGCAAGCACAATCAATCAAAGAAGACATGTGTTCTTTTTATATGCACCAAAATCAAATGTTTGCTAATCTATGAAAGAAAAACAAGCACAAAGTTTGTTTATTCCTTCTTTGACATGCGAATCTGTAAACAATGAATATTAGTAGTCTCATATGCAATGGTCTTGGACACACGAATGAGAATCGCCACACGCTACAAGAAAAGATTAGTCACAACTATTAGAGAGTTAGCTAGTCACAACAAATCTGATTTTTAGAAAAAAAATTGATAGTAAAATGAAAAATACATAGAATAAAGCCTGTCTAAAATCTCAAGAGGTTTCCAAAAATATAAATAAATCAGAAATTTTTGCTGTTTTGCACCAGAAATTAATTTTTTATGAAAAAACATAAAAAAATTATAAAAAATACAAAACAGCTCTAAAAATTCTGATTTTTTTACTAAAGTCGTTTGATGTCATCCCAAATCTACAAAAAAAAAATTGTGAGTAGATCTGCAACCGTGAGTGAGATCTAAGCAAATCTATTTTAAACCCTAATTTCAAAAAAATTCTATTTTTTGACTAATAATTACACATCCAAATTTAAAAACTAAAGAGTAGACCCCTATTAAAATTCAAAGAGCTTTCCAGAAATGTAAACATATCTAAAACATTCGATTATTTTCTCCCGAAATCAATTTTTTATTAAAAAAAAAAAAATTATAAAAAATGAAAAACAGATCCAAAAAAAATTGATTTTTGGAATGAGAGTGTGTGATGTTGTCCCCAAGTTACAAAAAAAATTTCATGAGCAAATATGCAGCCGTTTGAAAGTTATGGTCGAATCTTTGGCTTTGTCCACAATGATGCCAAACCTGCAACAAAAACCAAACAAGCCCTGCAACAAGAAGAAACCAACTCCAAAAATGGTTTTTTATTTGTCCAAATATGTCAGGTTCACCAATGTAATCAAGGGAAAATTAGTTTTGTTAAATGGTTAGATCAATAACACTAAAATCCATTGAAGTAACAAAGTACAAAGGAAATCAATATGAAAAATAAAAGGAACAATGTTACCATAAATCTTCATCTTCCATGCTTCACCTTTGTTACACCTTCTAGTTTGCAGCAAATCGAATGAGGCCCTCATATTTCAAATGAGCACCTAGACTAATGTCAAAGCCCTATGCAAAGGTTGAAGGATTTATATAAAAGAAATGACCTCACAATAGACTAAAATGACAATGACTGCAAATGACAATCATAATAACCTAAGTTGACAGAATGAGCCTGAGATGTGAAAATAAGAACAAAATTGCCATTTTATAGAAACTGCAATTTTGAATGTGTGGCCAGGATGAGAAGATGACAAATACCCTAGAATCAATGGTCAAGATTGAATGTTGTAGTAGGGAATAGGGTTAGGTCAAAATTAGGGCAATGACAAGAAATGAATGGCCAAGATTGAATTATAAAATAATTCAATCAAGGGCTTGAAATTAAATGAGATGTCAAGAGATAAGATTTGATGTGGAAGATAAGATTGGCACGGACAAAGAGGTTGCTGGAGAAATTAAATAATAAAAATTATTTAATTTAGGTGACCAATGAATAATTAAATAATTAAAATAATTATTTAATTATAGAGGAATGTGACAAAAGAATCATTTTGAATTAAATAATGATTTAATTCAAAATTCAAGAGAGGACCAAATTAAATAAATAAAATTTATTTAATTTAATGAGAGAAGTGGCCAATGAATAATTAAATAATTAAAATAATTATTTAATTATAGTAGAAAGTGGACAAAAATTAAATAAATTAGAATCTATTTAATTTTAGAAAAAGGGGACTTAATTAGTGACGTAATTAAATAAATAAAATTTATTTATTTAATAATCAAGAAGAAATAAATGACAAAGGGAATTAAATAAATTAAGAAATTTATTTAATTAAAGGAAGACCTTAGACAATTAATGACGTATTTAATAAATAAAATTTATTTATTTAATAATCATGAGGAATAAATGACATGAATTAATTAAATAATTATGAATTATTTAATCAATAGTCGAATGTGGACCAAGGACATAATTAAATGACTTAATTATGCTAGGACGAAAGTGGTAAAAATGAAGCTTGCAGGCCTAGGTCATTTTTAGGTGTCTACAGGGATAAATTGTAAACCTGATAGTAAGAAATCTGCTTTGATGCAAATCTGACCCATAAACTGCTCTAGATATTCTTAAACAGCTCACCAATTATGGATTTCTAATTCTAGCTACTCCAAACATCTTTCAATTGAATGCAAAAGAAAAATACAGTACCAAAACCAAAGCAAAAGTAAGTAGATAAATAGAAACAAAACACAAGATTTGGACTAGAGAAACCCAAAAGGGGGAAAACTTGGATGATTAAATACTCTCCAAACTCCACTATAACCAATCGGGTACAATCAATATGAATGAACTTCTCTTCTATAAAGTGAAATATTGAACCCTAGAATAGAACAAATAGTAAGGAAAAATAATAAAAGCATAGAACAAATAAAAAACCCAATCACATAACTTGGAAATCTAGTTAAGAAATTCTTCAAATTCTTCAATTATGACTTAAAGGCAACTAAAATTGATTAAAAATGTGTTACAAGAGCTAAGTACAGCAATAATCAGTAGAAAAGTCCCAAGTCAAGTCACCCTTGCCAAGTCTGGGCCAAGTCCAAGTCTTGTTACTATGGTTAACACATAATGACAAAAATTAATTAAACTAAGGCATGTATAGATCACAATTTGATAGAACCTTTGTATTTTCATTCATTCATTCTCTACTTCGTCAAATACATTTGTGGAGTTTTATAGGTGCTTTGCCCCAATGCAAATGACTCCAATTTTCATGTGTATGCAATAAGAATGTCTCCAAATTTTTATGTGCATGGCCATTGGTTGACATAGGGTAGATCAACAATATAGTTGCATCAATTGGGGTGCCATCCATTTAGGGTCATTATACCCCAATACAACTCATCTAGGAAAATAGGAAATTGTGAGAGCTAGCAATTTCATCCTCCATCAAGGCAGTTGGCATAGCAGAGCTGCCAATAAACTTAAAAGTAACATGAGGGAACTCTATCAAAAGCTCTAGTAAACTGCAGTAATATCAAGCACATTGCAACACAAGGGCCTTCTTCCATTTTTCCATCATCTTCCCATGGTTGGCAATGTCAAGTGGAGCGGTAGAGTACAACATTGAAATCAAAGAAAAATATGTGTTTGCATGTATTACCACATTCATATTGCTCACCAATTGGAATCTCATAGTACTCCAGCATATGAAAAATTAGAAGTACAACATAATAGAACTTTGTGCCCTTATCTCATGCCTCCAACACATTCAGTAACATGTCATTCACCAAAATTCCTGGGTAGCCAAACTCCCTTGTTAAACCCAACTTGGTATCACACATATGTGGCTGCAAGCAACTTCATGCCAATAAGATTACAGGCAATGCCCACTCTAACATGTTCAATTGCAATAACTTTCACACCACTGGATTGCGCTCTCAGTTAATTGTAGCCAGAGTATTGCATACCTGCATACTAAGTTATAGTTAACTGAGCACATGATATGAGATGGGTTGGAGGAATCTACCATGCTAACACTTCTCTAATACAGAAATTGTGATTCATCTCAGAAGGAAATAGAACAAATCAGATATGAGTAGTATATGATGTGCTCATTCTTATCATATAATGATTTATCTTTGATAAATTAGTAAAGATGTATTTTCTAGATTTGTTTCAGTACATCACCACAGTGGTGTTGAATCTTGTTTATATTCTTTAATGATTTATTCAAGTATTTGTAGGTTGTCTATGGGTAAGGGCCCATTGGTCTTAGCTTGCACAGAAAAATCACGTGTGAATCTGTTGGTTTAAGTGAGCACCATGTATGGCATTTTTATAGCTGTATTGTTTCATCTCTACTGATTACATTATGCTTGAAATGCGGTAGGATGATGTTGATAATGATATCAATTGTGCTAGACCAACTGGCAGTTTTAACATGATAACATCTAATGATAGTAATATATTTAGTATGACAAAAAATAGGGGACGCTCTATTTCTATAGAGTTTTCTAGAAATACTTGTAATATCATGATGCAAACCTTCTAGCTATGTTTTTTCAAAGTTGGAAAGTTTTTCTTCTTAATTTGGCAAAGCTTAAACACATACATTATCTAGTAGAAACAAAGGTGGACAATATACACCTTTCGACCGTTTAACAAGCTCAATAACATCAACAAGTAAAAACATTGATATTAAAAAAATGAGATTGTAAACATAAGATTTTCATAATGTAATAATATATAAAAAAATCTTTTGGAAAAAATGTATAGGTGATTTTGCATCAAAATTTTAAATCGCACTCTTGATCCATCATCAACATGATGAAATGTAAATTGAAAATGATTAACTTTTCAAATAGAACCAATATGCCAAAGAAGGGTCACCTAGGGAAAGAGAACATAAAAGGAATTGAATCAACTATCAATTATTACCAATAAATAATAATTAGCAAAAACTACTAATTTAGAATTGTGATGTTTAGACTCACATAGATACAAACTTTCTCAGTAATTTCTCTGCATACCAAAAGATAAGGATATTTTCAATTCCCGAGATATTATTAGAGAAAAACCTAGAAAATATCAGGAACCCAAAAATGCAATAAAATTCAAAAAAAGGAAGACAAATAACTGATGATTTTTACATTTAAAACCATCTTAAGATTTAATTGCATAGAGAGTGAGACTGTGAAAGTAAACAAGAGTGTACATCATGAATTTTGAAATATAGATTTTTCTCATTTTGAAATCACTGATTCCAAAAAATCAGAATATATATCTCTTTAACAATACTAATAAATAACTCTGCCAGAATGATAATGAATCCTTCATTCAATAAAACAAAACTAAGGTAAATATGACTTGTTAACCCTATCATTCTCCTTAACTATCAAGTTTAAGAGACTAATCCATACACAAAATGGTAACTACAATTAAATACAACAATCTCCCTAAGAGTTGAAAGAACCCCCTACTAGGTCCTCCTCATTGTGAATTGACTCACATTGTGAGGTTGTTAGTCAATCCAATTGGGATTCATATGACATCTTTGAATGATTAGTGGAGAAAGAGTGATATCTTAATGTATCCATTTTTCCACCAATCAATAATGATAATTCAAGTACTATAAAATTGACTGTTCATATAGCATTACCCCTTAGAAATCACACCTTTAACATCAATGAAAACCTATGTTCAACATCTAGATTTGAGTTCAGTGAAGCTCCATAGTATTCAATATTAAATACTACAAGGTTTATTGTTAGCATTCAAAAATATCTTTCAAAATTGACATGTGTTAATTTTTTAAATCAGAAGAAACTATCATGCAAGGAAAAATGTTATGAAAAATAAGATCTAAAATAAATTTTGAGAAGAGAGAAGGTGAATATGTGTCTCATGTTTTCATAGAGTTTAGAGTGATCTTGCAGTTAAAATTCCTCACTGACAATATTTTTCATGACCAAGACTAGGTGAGCTCCAAGAGGGAGCCGAGAACAGTATGGTGAAATAAGAGGTAGGTAAATTTTCTATTGATTTTTGAAATATTTTATATTTTGGCCCTTGTAAACCCTATGATGCATATTGGAATCTGATGAGCACACTAGCATTCAGATGTTGAACATGAGTCTGATATTCATGTAGACATCCTCCTTGTTTTCTAACTTCTAAGGGATGCACGATCATCCACAAAGGGTGCTAGTATTCAAGGGCATACTAGCCTTTAGGAAAACATACTTTATTCTAAGTTTTTGGACATTTTAGAATGCTAGGGTGTTAGCAGTAGAATGATATATAATTATTTTGATTACTTTTAGCCACTTCCAACTATGCGAGAGAATGGTAGAGGATTTTTTTTTACACTACTCATGAGTTGATTGGAGACTCTATCAAGGAAGGAGTAGGTTTTTTATAAATGATTAGACCTTTATTTGGTATTCATACTCTTAGAGATGTGATTGCACCACATGATGCTCTTGGGATTGATGGATCAATGGAATTTGGATACATCCACCTTTCATCTCCTAATAGGGGAGATGACTATTATTCATGTGGATGTATAACACATTCTTAGATTCCTAGTCCATGGTTATTGCATTACTATTGAGGATGAGAGACAATTAGTCACTATATAGGAGGGGTAGTGATATACACTTGCATGATTCATCATGAGTTACAATATTGATCATTTCTTATGTGGTGACTTGAGCAAGGGTCAATACCTATTCCCCTAACTAGGAGGATATTGATCACTATAGTATCCATGATAATGACTATTGATGGTCAAGGCATGCATTTGCATGTGGGCCTCATGCACATAATCAAGGCCATGGAGGAGTGAAATACTATTTTTGTATTGGAGCAGAGTATGCTTGCTCACCTTTACTAAGACCTTGGCAGATTTGCGCATCATGAGGGGAAAATACTCATGAACTCCACATTACTTTAGGTATGAGAATTCAAGAACATCATGTGTATAAGATATATCAATTACCCAAGGAAAATTTATTCGGATGCACCATGACCACAATAATACCCACTAATTTGATATTAGAGTTTCTAAGATTTACTATTTTGGAGATAATCTTTTGATCACTTGTACAACATAGAGATTATATAGTAGCCATATAGAGGAATGAGAGCATGGGATGATTTTGGTAGATAGATGGCTTGTATCCAACAAGATCACCTACTTATTGGTCACTATGACTATATCATCATGTAATTTAAGTACATGTGATTGATGAGGTAGTTTGGACTAGTATGGAAAGTGCCATCGATAATACCACTTATGTGCATTCACATCACATTACCATTAGAGCTAGACACCTCTCTCATCCAACAATCACTAAGGTCATTTTGAGTGACTTAAGTAGTAAAGGAGAGAACGATCATCTATTTTTGGATGTGGATGATGTCAATGTTTTATAGGGGTACACCGACTAGTGAAGTTTTTATCCAACAATCATTCCTTTCAAGGATGCCCCTAAAGGGGATCTTGATGCTTAAGGTTTGGATGTGGAGTATAAAATGGAGGAGGACAGGCCAAGGGTATAATAGAGAGTATGCTCTCCAATAGTTGTACCTCCTAGATAGATGGAGTGAGGTGAGTCTAGCAATACATGTACTCCTATAGGACCCACACTTATAGCACGCACTAGTCCTAGCATTGCAAATGGACTATGAGAAAAAATTGGTAGGCCAAAGACCTAAGTGATTTTATGTTTATGTTTTATATCATTTATTTGGAATATAATAGATATAGATAAAGTTCATTTTTTATTTGTTTTTTTGATGTGATATTGATTTCTCTTTTTTCTTGGTTTTGCACCATGGACGTGAGAGTTTCTTCACCTTATCAGCTGAGTTATAGTAGAGATCGTCTCATCCCTATATCTTGAGGGTATAATGTGAGCATCATATAGGCCAAATTAGACTGCTAGACACCGCATGGAGACATTTGAGTCAAATACATAGCTTAGAGCTACTTATAATGAGTTTTATGTACATTGAGAGTCATTGGGAAATAGAGCTTGGAATAGTGACAATTAATTAAGATCAAAGACAAACATTTCAACGCATGAATGGATAGACATAGTTGTAATCACGAGCCCTAGTAAGAGAAACACCAGCAAGCGGGGTTTTCTCCAATCTATCATCAACAAGAAATAATGTGTAACAAGCACATAAAGGAACGGCTTACAACAGCACCTAAGGAATAGCCATCAACAATGAGGAATAGGCATCAACTGTTGAGGAACGGCTTACTCCAAGGAGGGTTTTCTGTTTTTCCCAAATTAAGTGGTCTACAACTCTACAAAAATAAAATACAAACTATACAAGTAACTTTCAGCAAAGACTAATCTAAATGTGAAAACTCATTGATAAACTGTAGCCAGAAATGAAAGCGCCACAAATTGTCTATCACACACATGAATCACCACATGTATATTGTGTAAAAGCGCCATAATTTTGTTCTATTTCACAATCTCACAGCGAGTCTTACCTCCATGCATGTCCATTGCGTAAATGCCCAGATAGTGAAAGCGCCAGAAATGACATGCACTGTTTGTTGGAAATCTTATGAAAGCAACCTCACCCGCCAAAAAGAATTCCTGTGAAAACAAGCTGCCCGCAAAAAGAACAAAATGAACCTGTCTCTAAACTTTTAGAGGGAGAAATAAGGGCGTTCTCTAAAATTGGAGGAGAAAATTAGGTCTTCAAGCGAAGGAGTGGTTTGAATGAAGCCTTTCTTTCTTTCGATTTTAAAATTTTAAAGAATTCTCATGAAGCGGCAGGGGGTTCATTCGAAGGGGCTTCTAATGAACCCCCTTCATTAGAAGGCCCCCCTTCATTCGAACCACCTAATTGAATTTTTTGTGTGCATTTCTAATTTCTCTTCGCTTAAATAATTGTAACCCATTATTGTGGGTTCACCCATGGTTATAGACAATATACATTCTGCACTAATTTTATCCAACAAATTTTGAAACTATTTGTCATATAGTTTCTTTGTTTCAACGACTAATACTATTCAATATTTGTTTGATGTGCATATGCACAAATAATAGGTTCATGCCTTCGCCCCCCTGCCGCTACCCCCCCCCACACACACACAAATATATATATATATATATACACACACACACACATATATACATGCATATGCATACACATGTATATGCAGATATACATACATACATACATACATATATATATACACATACATATATACATGCGTACATATATAAACACATACATATATATAAAAATATATGCATACATACATACATATATGTATACATATGTATATATAGATATGTATACATACTGTAGATACTGAAAAATGTCCTGAATGATATCTTACACTCGAAACAGATTTACTAACATCATTTCATCTTGAAACCCATCTCATTTTCACTTAATTAATTAAATTAACCTAGCTAATTTAATTAATGGTATCATTTGCATCTATTAAACTAATTCATCAAATTGGGTTAATTCACCCCATTTTACGCTAACATTTCATCTCATTAAATTAAATCAAAATATTTAATTTAATTTCCTAAGTCATTGGTTATTTAATTAAATATCATTCCATCTCTCCCCCATTCATTAAATCATTTAATTTAATGAATATCACTTTTAATTCTTCAAATCCCCTAATTGCATGATTAAGCCTTGTTTAATTAGCAATTAAACTAATTTTCCTCTAAAAGGGGAATATTCTTTATCCCCCTTTTTGCACAATTAAGAATTTCTTTTAATTTACAAAATACCTTTTATGCTCACCCAAATGAATATTCCAAGGAATATTCTTATTCCTCCATCATTTGAAAAGGGGATATTTTCACTTAGCTTCTAATGCAAGTTTTAACCTTTAAACCTTTTGAGCAAGTCACCTTTGACCTGTGTGAGCAGGTCAAAAGTGTGTTTGTTTGAAGCAAATGTGAACCCTTGATTAAATCCCATCATGCATTCTCATCTGTTGATGAGAGTCCATGATCCATGCCTCTTCTTCCTTTCATCTTTGACCGTTGATTGATCTTTTTGATCTCAACCCTCCATTTATCATTTGCTCTCCTATAAATAAAGCACTATTTGGAGAAAAATGGATCCATCTTTTTTAGAGCAAACTTATGTTGTTGAATCCATCATCCATCTTTTAATTGCAAAGTCATGTTTTTGAATTCACTTGTATCCACACTCACAATTTACTCACTTTTAGCTTGTTTTAGTTTATTTTAGTTGCATAAATAGCTTAAAGCATCCATTAATGGCTTCCATGCATCCATCTTAGTTTGTATATGAATTAGGGTTTCCATCTTTTAGCTTAGAATTAGCTTAGATTAGCTTATCAATTGCATAATTAGTTCATTTTTAGCATAAAATCATGTTAACTTAGCTTGCGTCATGTTTAATTTAACATAAACTAGGTTTTGATCCATTTATCACAATGGTTTCATCAATTCTCTTCCATAGAATCGATTGAAACAGGCTCACAATCACAGATTGGGAAAGGGTTGTTCCACATCAACATGACACCAATTCCAAAACAAGATAAGTTTCAAATGGGTTAAAGTAGGAATTTAATTGTTTTCATAGTTTGTAACTTTTAGTTTGTATAAATGCTTAGTTTAACTTTACAAAAAATTTGAATACACCAAACACTTTTTGATTTGAACATCAATCAAACTGAAACCCTAACTTGTTTACTTTGTATGAGAAATGTATCCTTTTCCATGAATTGGAGTAAGTTAGTTATCATCTTTGAACTAGTTTATCTTGGAGGTCACGAGTCTACCCTAAAGATTTACAAGTTCATCAACATCCTTTATCCCAACATCCAAACATCAAGTGAAAGTCAAAAGTGTTGTTCCAAAATGGTTGCAAAGATCACTTCCCACATCATCCACCTTTTCATCCCCTTTTATCATCATTGCTCCAAAAAGACTCAGAGGGTCCCTTTTACCTAGATTTGAGTCAACTAGAGAGTTCAAACATCACAAATCACAACACAACTCTCCCAAAGGTGATACAAAATTATGGTAGACTACATCACAACACAAGAGAATCATGGAGAAAAACAAAGTCACATTCACCTCAAGTGATCCAAATCCTCAAGAATTTTTTCCTAGAATTCAAGTTACCCCATCACAACAACCATCATCTCCATTAGGGTTGTATGAGATAGAAGATGTCACGGACAATCCATTTGGACTTACTAGGGAAGAAATCATGGAACATCAAGCCTTAGAAAACATGGCTCCAATTTCCCCATCTTTTGTTGCACAATCATAGACACAAGGCTTGAATTCATCTATGATTCAACCAACTCCATCCCTTGTTCCAAGTCAACCCTTAACATCTAGTCTTGCAACTAGGCAAGAACCAACCTTGGTCTCACTTAATGTCTAGGAACAAAGACAACTTTAGGTATTCAGAAAACAACCATTCCATTAAACACCAACCTTCCCAAAAACACAAGTTGGACACTAACCTTTTCCAAACCACTTACATTTAAAGACACCACAACAATCTCAACATTTTGAGCACAACCATCTTCATATATCATCACAAATACCCCAAGTATGCCTAATGATACACAAGGTAATGTGAACCCAGTGCCTCAAGTAGGACAGCAAGGGCAAGTTAATACTCTCATGCAAATTCAACCCTTGAAAAGTTGTGCCAACAACCCCATTAACACATTGAAAGAAGTGGTTACCCAAGCTACTCAAGTCAATCCACCATCCACATCAAACCCATCTATCATCAACCCAAATCAAAACAACACCTTGGTTACAAATCCCATCAACCAAGGTAATACCTTGGTCACACCTCAAATACAACAATGGAACCTTTTTAATCAATGGACTCAAGGTCCTAGTATGTCATTACCATCACAAAATCTAATGGCATCATCTTCATCATTTCCCATGGTCCCCTTTATCATGCAAAATCAATTGGGACCTCAAGCTTCCATTCCTCCACCTCAATCCACTATCTTGCAAGGAATACTAAACTAAGGGAACCATCAACCCCTTATCAACAATCTGCTACCCACTCAAAACATTAACACCCCCAATCCATTACAGATGTCCCAACCACTGATTGATCCTAAATTGCAAGTACAACAGGCTTACCAACAAGCAGTCCAACAACAACAACAACAACAAGCAGCCTTAGCAACACAACAACAACAAAAACAACAAGCAACCTTAGCAGCACAACAACAATAACAAGTTTATCGAGCAACCATAGCAACACAACAACAACAGGCTTATCAATAAGCCATCCAACAACAACAATAGCAAGCAGATTTAGCAGCACAACAACAAAAACAAGCAACCTTAGCAGCACAACAACAACAACAAAAATCTCAACAAGGCACCTTAGCTATGCAACAACAAGCTCAACAACAACAAGCCCAACAACAAGCATTACTAGCTTAGCAATACACACAACAAGAACAAACACTTGCATAACAACAGTAGGGTTTATACTATAATCCTCAACAAAACATTGTCAATCCAAATATGTTGGGAACATATACATCAACACCACTATCACCTTCACAATATCCATACAACACCCCATCATATCAAAATCCCACGTACACTTCATCCACCATCCCACAATACACAACATATATTCCTCCACCAAACCCACAAGATGATCTAGCATCATAATTTCAGGTGTTATCACAAGAAATGTAGGATCTCTCAATGGGAAAGACAAAGAAGCCCCATACACAAAATCTATGTCCATATCCATTTGATTGAAATATCACAATGGTATCATTCCCTCCTAGCTTTGAAATCCCCAAATTTGATAAATACAAAGGGAGAGGAAATCCTATGGACTATATCAAAGAATTTAATGTCATGTGTATGGAGATCACCTATAATGATTCCTACTTAATGCACCTCTTTCCACGAAGTTTGACAGCCCCGACCATGGATTGGTTTTCTCCATTGCCTCTAGGTATTAAAAATTTCCAAGAAATCACTGATAAATTCATCGATCACTTCTTTAATCTTGGCATGGATGTAAGCTCAGAAGAGTTGTACACTCTTAGACAGAACAAGGGATAATCTTTTTCCAATTTCTTACAATGGTGGAGACAAAGAGCTAGTAAAAGCAAGTGGCCACTTCCCGATGAACAACAAGTGGGAATTATCATAGAAAATCTAGATCCAGATCTATCATTTCACTTGAAAAGGCAATGCATCACATCTTATGACAAGCTTGTCCCTAGAGCCCTTAGCATCGAGAGAGCCCTAATCTCATAGGGAAACACACAAGTGTATAAAGACAACCACCCATCCTCTAGTTTTAACAACAAGCTCCAATATTGGGCCAAGAAAAAGAATGTTATTAATGATGGTGTTGTTGATGCAAAGGTGGTCTTAACTACTCCTAGACAAGGAAACAACCAAACCATGAATACACAACAACCATACACATCACTATCAAACAATCAAACAATCAATGCTACAAACACTCAATGAGGACAACATAGAACAAACAATGCTCCTAAGAAACAATTCACTCCCTTAGGGGAACCTATGGAAGATGTGTTGAAGAGGTTGATATAGTCTAACCTTATCACACTCCCATATTTCTCAAACTATCAAGAGACACAAATCAAACCTCATAGCTATAGAGAAGATCACTTTTGTGAATTTCACCGGTACAAAGATCATAGCACAAAAAATTGTTTTAGGCCCAAAAATTTAATAGAGGATCTTATTGAACAAAGAGACATTAAGGTCGATCAAAAATTTGGGAATGAAAATCTAAAAATTTACACGAACCCTATGCCTGATCATGGAAAAACAAAAGATTCAACAAAGGCATCAACTTCAAACAATACCCAGGATACATTGGGACATGTTTACACTATTTATGAGGAATCACATATGTATCAAGATACTATTTAAAAACAAATTCCAAACCCATCAATAGTGTTTAGCACTATTTTATATCATAATGAAATCAAGTAGATATCAGATTGTGATATCTCTCCCACATATGACTCAATGATTGGGCATGTTGAAGAAGTTCCAAATGAGCCAAAAATATCCCTCATTGCACCTATACCCACAAAATCTTGCGAAGAGTCTTTTACCAATGATATATCATTCACCAAAGGCTCATGTCAAGAGGAGCTCTTGAGGATAACAAAATTTATTCTAAATCAAGTCAAGATCAAGAACCCCTACCCCCAGAGTTTCACAAAGAACTAAGGGAAATCTTCCAAGCCATTTTAAACTCCAAAGATGTCCCCAATATCACTCCTGAGATGTTTCTTTTTTATGATCATATAGACGTTATTCATCAAATACAAGAGTCTCCCACTCTTGATATTCCTACACAAGAGCAAGTAGTAGTCAATTTTATTGATTCTTACAATGATTATGCATCATCGACATCTTTTGAATCAGTACCAACATATTTTGAAACAATATCAATAGATAATGATTTCATAGAATCAAAGAAAATAGTTCATGAGCGAGCAACAGTCAAGATTATTGATTCTTATAGTGATTGTACATCATCAACATCTTTTGAATCAACACCAATATCTTTTGAAGCAGTATCAACAAATAATTATGTCATAGAGTCAGAGAAAATAGTTCATATTCCTAAATAGTAGGAACCCATAGCAATATCATGTGTTCATGACAAGTCATATTTAGTGGCTATGGATTAGAGGGTACATTATCAGGGAAAATGATTAGGTATTGATAATACCTTCACAATGTTGGGGGAAATCTTGTCTACAACAAACATCAACATATGAGGCATGAAGGATCCTTATGATGAAAATGCGGTCAATGCTACAACTAGCCATATCATGAGTTGGCATTCACCCATCACCTCATATGCAAATTGGGACCAATGTAAAAGAATAATTCCTATCAAATCAAGGCGAAGATCATCAAAGAAAATGAAGCAGTAAAGCAAAAAGGACATGTCAAGTACAAATGGATACCAAAGAAAAATAAAGAAAATCATCCCTCAAAAACTCCATTAGTCAAAGAAACTACGGGGTAGAATAAAAAAGGTAAATGTGTCCATCAAAAGAGTCCTCAAATACAAAATCAAGCTTCTCAAGCAAGGAACAAAGTATATCTAGCAGTTGGTACTAATTCCATGAAAACTTCCATCCCCATCCATCATCGCTCATCTTCCCAAGTTTGGAGAGTCAAAGGTTCCAAACCATCAACCAATCCATCTCATATTTCTTCATACATGTCACCGTATACTCCATTCACAATATCCAATTCTCGCATTGATCATGTGTTGGCAATTGCTCTTCATCATAATGATTTTGAAGGCACTTTATCGCGATGTGCGCACATAGACAAGGTTAATTCCAGTACCAACAAGGCAAATCAGAGTTCTTCAAAATTGCATCCAAGTGCTCATATCTTAGCAAAGTAGCTGCTTCAAGTAGGATATCGATGGCACGTTAAGGCAATGGCCTCTACATCAGTTCCACCAGGTGGTTCAACATAAGGATAAAATCTTCAAAAAATCAAGAAAATAGTAAAAATAAAAATCGTCCTCTAGTGAAAACCACTACAGTGGCACTTTGGGAAAGTACTATGATGAAAACCTGGCAAACAAGTGTCATGAGTAGAATCGAGAATCTATATGATCCTTCTCAAACAGAAGCATCTCATCCTTGTCATGATAAATCCAATGTTCCCTCCATCCATCCAATCCAGCTTTATCTAGATATTCCACTTTGTCTTGATCTTGACAAAGATTCAATGTATACTTCAACTCTACTCATGGAAAACTTTTGACAGTCTCTTTATCATTTTATCTTGTGAAGTCCCATAGCCCATATCTAGCATGCTAAAACTCTGCCAAAATCTTTGCATATACATTACCTTTCTTGGTTATCCATTGCATTATGAAGAATTGCTAAACACTGGGGGCAGGTTATTGCACTCTTGTTTCCAAATAACTCTTGATCCATGTCTTTTATCTCATGATGTGACATTGACATCGTGATCTAAGTATTGTTTGCCTCAAAATATCATCAAAAATACCAAAAACATTCATAAAATCTCATCGAAAATCCCAAAAACATTCGTAAAATATTCATTAGAAAATCCAAAAACATTTGCAAAATCCTGTACAGCTAAAATCCAAAAACATTCAGAAAATTTGTAAAGGAAAAATCCAAAACATCTAGAAAACATCAAAATCCCTTAAAAGGGCAAAAACATCAAAAATCCAAAAATAGGGTCCCCTTGTCGAACTACGTTGTCTCTGAGCTTGAACGTAGGCAAGGCTATCTTTGATCAACCCTCAAGACACCCTAGGTTAGTCCTTTAGGAGTCCATCATAATAAACTGACTTTTCCATCACTGTTCATATCTTCATCTTTTTAATAGGTCGAGTCAGTCGAACTACGGTGTATATAACATAGGCAAGGCTTATCTTTGATTATCCCCCAAGACCCCTAGGATAGGTCTTTTAGGTTAGGTTCTTGGTTGAAATTTTCAAAAAACACAAAAACATCCAAATATTGGAAAATCCCCAAAAACATCCAAATATCTTGATAAAACCTTAAACATTATATATCAGAAAATCCCTAAACATCCAACTATTCAAGAAAAACACAAAAACAATAGAAAACATTTAAAAAACCCTAAATAGCCTCAGAAAATCAAAAACACAAAAATTCGCATAAACTTTCGAAAAGACCAAAAAGTAGCCTCAAAACATTTTCAAAATACCAAAAACATTGAAATATTCTAGAAAATCCAAAACCACCCATCCCATCTCGCTTTCACCCGCAATAAACTTTCACCCATAATAAATCAATCATCACCTTCAACATTTGGGGAAACAAGTAGAAAACAAGCATAACAAGTTGTAAAGTGAGAACCTAAGTGTCAAAATCTAAATTCTACATCATAGGTAAATACGTCAATGAAGTTTATATCAATGACTCATCTTAGCATCATCATCCTAACATCAAACAACCTCTTATCAACATGTCCTAGGATGTATCCTTCATGTGATAGACATCAGTATTAGATATCACCTTAGCTAAATTAAACTAGGCAAGAGATATGGATAACACTAACTGTTTGTCTTTGATCTTTTCTTATGATTTATCTTAATGACCCATTCTAAGGACCTCTTGATGATACCAAAAATTATTTAGAGAGAAAGGATTGGGACATCAATCATTATCTTTCATTTGTTGTGTTTGTGGATACTCTTGCAAAATAATCTTGGTGCATACTTACTTAGTTGGGTGTAGGAAGGTCCTTTAGGGTATGTTGTTGACTATTGTGTATGCTTTGGTCCAATATATTCTAAGCTTCTAACTTGCATTCCAATGAAGTTTCCGTATGTCAAGATGTGAACAAGAACTATCCTATCTATTTGCAGAGTCAAAGTCCATTACACTAGATACAACGTCGTCATGGTTATTAATACCTTGATGCATCGTATCTATGTGTTATATCAAATAATAAGGAACGAAAAAAATACCAATCCTAAAATATGAGCAACTCATCGTCTTGCATTTCATCCTCATTTTGCATTGTCTCATCATCATCTGTAATAAAGTCTCGGTGGATCATGGACTTGTTGGATCTTTTGAAGCATTAGTCAAAATCAACAGTCATTCATTCTTTATTCTTCTATCTTCTCTCTGGGCTAACCTGGTATCATGACAGTCAACATAAACATCATCAATGCATCCACCCTGCATCCACAAACCATCAACATACATGCATCTCATAATCATAGCATAATAAAAGAACATCCATTAGCATGATTATTGCATATCACATCATACATACTGCATTATTATTTGAGTTGTGATGAATAATATAGATTTTTTATTCTAAGCATCTTAAATAGTTCCATATCATAAGAATTTGCATTCATACATCCATATGCATACATCATCATAAAATTTCATAGAAAATACACAAAAAGAAATGCATCCACATCATTTGCATATCATTCATTTCATAGCATATTGTGAAAAGATACTGAAAAAGAATATAACATTGCATCCATAACATATCATCGCATATCGCATAGACATAAGTAAAGTGCATCCATACATGAACAAATATAAGCATCTCATATCATATGCATTCATAAACATAGAATAAAGTGAACACCTCACAGCATAATCATCTGTATATGTATCATATATATATGTCAAAAATGAATGTCATGGTACAAAATTTGGATTAGTGTATGTATAACAATCATAAGTACAATATCCACGAGGCTATCAAAAAGGATCCCATGAATGTATATCTGTGGTAAAGAATGGGGCAACAAAATAAAAAAAAATTCTATGCATAAGAGCTAGCCTTGATGGCTGCTACCCTCTCTGACCTATCTCTCAGGATGATCCTCGACTCTCGGTCGTGCATCACTATGTTGCGAAAAATCAAGTTGTCTAAGTTCCTGTGGTACATCTCAAAGGTAATGTTTCCTATAATATGTGGCCTCTGTCATGGCCTCTCTGTATAATCTCGCTGAAACAGTCCTGCCATGTGTGGCCACCATCATAGCCTTTATCTGCTAGCACCGGGCAACCTCCTGATCCCTCTCTACGGTCATGGCATGTACCCGCTATAATGTTCGATCTCTTTCAGCCATGATTCCCACAACCTATTGACATGCTTGGTCTTCCTTATCAATAATAGCCAAAACCTATTGGTGGGCCTAATCTCGCTCACCAGTCAAAATCTACACTTGCTATATCTGTGCATCGCTAGCATCTGGTGGTGGTGTTGGTGCTACCTGCTACTGAATTGGAGGTGGCTGAGGAGGCTACTATCCAATTGATGGAGCCCTCAGAACCTGACAACCTTGTCTTCTGCCTCTGGGTCTCCCTTGCGGAGGAGCACCCACTAGATCTATCAAACATTATGGAAGTGCGAACCAAGCATCATACACAGGCATAGTTTGTGCTACTGCCTGACCTTGATCATAGGCTCAAGGCTGAGATGCTAACTATCTAAAACTCTCGACTACCTCGGGAACTGGAATGGTTGGTCCCCATGAGGGAACCTCTCTAGCCGACCTAGCAAAAATGGCCCTATAGGCATTATCTGACCTATCTTAAACCTCTCCAAACTACCGAGCCACCTTGTCTAGTAAATATCGCTCAATAATGGTGTGCTCACGACCCTAAATATATCGGTTCTGCCTAGAAAAGTACATATGTTGCACATCATCATACCACAGTGGCATCTATAGCCATAGGCGCCATTGAAAAATTGTCATATCATCAATTACCCATCGCCAGTACGGGAGCCCAATCTGTCCAATGTGCCTCAATGTAATCGTACCTCTGTACTGCCAGATCATAGGATCATCTAGCTCCACATTTTCCATCTGCACAATCAGTCGGAGCACGACGATATGCTCTCATGCCCAAATATGAAGTAGAGTCACCCCTGCACCAATGGCTCTCCCATCACGATAAACAAAATCGTGCATGTCATGATACAGTGAGGCCAACATCATGGGTCCCCATGCAAAAGGTGTCCTCTGTGAAGAATTTGGTGCCACATCAAGCCCCATCCTGGGCTGAACCCTTTGTTGCATCTGTCGGGAGCCACCAAACCTGAAATAATGGCTACAATGATCAATTTGAAAGTAGGCGTGTGACTCTATATGACTTAAGATCGGTATGTGATGTAACTAAGGCAATTTCCTCCAGCTCCATCACATCGTGACAGGCATCAAGTTCAACATCAACATCGTAGATCACATAATCGTCATGTATCAACAAACACAAAATATGCCATACATCCTCCAAGGTCACCATTGCCTCGCCTATCGGAAGGTGGAATGATGAGGTCTCACTGTGCCATCTCTTGCACAGAGCAATCATCATAGCTAAATGTGTCTGGATGATGGGTGCATATGCAACATACCAGAGGCTGATCTTTCCCAAGTGCTCCTAGTGTAACTCTAACAAATCACCCAATCTCTCTAACACAGTGGGCCTGTGCTCACATGACATCAATGGTGGAATGACCTCTTGCACCAATGAAATGCACGACGTTAGGAAATTGAGGAAATTTGACTCAATTTGAAATTTTCAGCTCAAAAATCACAATAGTGTCACTATTTTCAATAGCGTTGCTATATTTAAATTTCAAATTATGATGCCTAAAAATTTCAAATTGCAAATCGCAACATGTGTCACCAAACACACGAGCATCACTATCTAAACTTTGGAAACCCTAACCCTAATTTCTAAATCAACAAGTGTGTCACTTTATAAGCATGTGTCACAATTTAAAATTAGAAACCCTAATTTTAAATCGTGACTAGCGTCGCCATATAAATATGTGTCGCTATAATTCATTTGGGCATCGCCGATTGCAAAATGGGTGTTTCTATATAGCGACGCCGCCAAAGTTTAAACTTTAAAGTGCAATAAATGCATCAAAAAGTCAAATTTCAAATCACATTTGGAGTTACATACCGGTGGTCCTGCACCTGGAAGCTGCTAATACTCTCAAACTCAGTCAGAGATGTGCCTAGGAAGCTCTCGTCATGCCATTTTGTCAAGGGATCATATCTCAAAATAGCAAGAATCTCTCAAGTGTGAATGTGCAAATGAATTGAAAGTAACCCTTCTTGGCTTATTTATGCTAGAAAATTAGGGTTTTTTGCCCTAATTTCACCTTCAAACTAGGGTTTATCATCATTTTCACCAATTTTTCCAATTGAAACCTAATTCTACATCATTTTTTGCATTTTTTGCATAATTCTTGCATCCCGGAGCCTTTCTGGACCCTTGGGCCAGCTTTTAACTTTGATCGAGAAATCAACCCAAAATTCAAAATTTCTAGCCAATTTCTTGAGGGGGCAAGGAATCAACTTTATCCTTTTGCTGGGGCATCTGAAAAATCAGAAATTTTTTAACTTTTATTTAAGTAGCAGTTTTGATCTGAAAAGCGTTATTCTTTGAACCGAAGCAGTAGGTACCTCACTTCAAAGAGGGGAAAAATGTAGACACTGAAAAATGTCTTGAATGATATCATACACTCAAAATAGGTTTACTACCATCATTTCATCTTGAAACCCATCTCCTTTTCTCTTAATTAATTAAATTAACCTAGCTAATTTATCTAATGACATCATTTGCATCTATTAACCTAATTCATCAAATTGGGTTAATTCACCCCCTTTCACACTAGCATTTCATCTCATTAAATTAAGTCAAAATATTTAATTTAATTTCCTAAGTCATCTTATTTAATTAAATAACCCTAAGTTATTTAATTAAATATCAGTCCATCTCTCCCCCATTCATTAAATCATTTAATTTAATAAATATCACTTTTAATTCTTCAAATCCCCTAATTGCATGATTAAACCTTTGTTAATTAGCAATTAAACTAATTTTCCTCTAAAGGGGAATATTCCCATGGAATATTCTTTATCCCCTTTTTGCACAATTAAGAATTTCTTTTAATTTGCAAAATGCCTTTTATCCTCACCCAAATGAATATTCTAAGGAATATTCTTATTCCTCCTTCATTTGAAAAAGAGATATTTTCACTTAGCTTCTAATGCAAGTTTTAACCTTTAACCTATTGAACAAGTCTCCTTTGACCTATGTGAGCATATCAAAAGTGTGTTTGTTTGAAACAAATGTGAGCCATTGATTAAATCCCATTACACATTCTCATATGTTGATGAGAATTTATGATCCATGCCTCTTCTTCCTTTCATCTTTGACCGTTAAGTGATCTTTTTGATCTCAGCCCTCCATTTCTAATTTACTCTCCTATAAATAAAGCACTATTTGGAGACAAATGGATCCATCTTTTTCAGAGAAAACTTATGTTGTTGAATCCATCATCCATATTTCAATTGCAAAGTCATGTTGTTGAATTCACTTGCATCTACACTCACAATTTACTCACTTTTAGTTTGTTTTAGTTTATTTTAGTTGCATAAATAGCTTAAAGTATCCATTAATGGCTTTCATGCATCCATCTTAGTTTGTATATGAATTAGGGTTTCCATTTTTTAGCTTAGAATTAGATTAGATTAGCTTAGCAATTGCATAATTAGTTCATTTTTAGTATAAAATCATGTTAACTTAGCTTGCATCATGTTTAATTTAGCATAAACTAGGTTTTGATCCATTTATCACAATGGTTTCATCGATTCTCTTCCACATAATCAATTGAAACAAGCTCACTAATCACAAGATTGGGAAAGGGTTGTTGTTCCACATCAACACAACACCAATTCCAAAATAGGATAAGTTTCAAATGGGTTAGAGTAGAAATTTAACTATTTTCATAGTTTGTAACTTTCAGTTTGTATAAATGCTTAGTTTAACTTTTCAATTTGAATTATCTTGTTTGGTAGATTGGGGTTTAGTGGATAAATTGTGCTTCGATCCATCATGGATCAAGCGTAATCGACCCACACTGACAATCCTCATCTCACACATACATACATACATATATATGCACACACACACACATGTGTGTGTATACTTATATATATACATACATACATATATAAATACATATATATGTATGTATAGATACTTATATACACACACACACACATACATATATATGGAAATATAAATATGTATGTAAATATACTTATATAAATATACAACCATATATATACATGTAATAAACAACACAAATAATCTTTTGCTTGATAGACGTAAAGCTCAACAACATAATCTATTAATGGCGACTGCACTTGAATCTATTCACAATAAATGAAAATCGGATCTTAATAAATTCAAAATGCAAAATGCACACATATATATAAGCACATATACATATGTGTGTGTGTATACATACATATATGTATGTATGCATATTTATATAATACATATATACACACAAGATCCTTTTTTCTTGACAACCATAAAACTTAACACCATAATCCATTAATAACAACTACACTTGAATCTATTTACAATAAGTGAAAATTAGGTCAAAATAAATGCACAATGTGATCATAGATGTCCACAGAAACATTTGCAGCAATGACACATGTATAGCAAGAAATCATTAGAAAATGATGAATTTTTCTCTTCCTTTGCTCCCAATAATAAATAATAATTGCGAAAATACAATAGCCAATGAAAAAATTGCCAAAAATAAAGACACAAACTTCATTTTAATAGTTCCAAATAGATATCTTTGAAAGAAGTCTTATCTATACAAGATATCCATGACATACATGGATCAAAACATCAATGGTACATCAGATATATCATGAACAAATAGAAATCTTTCAATGTCTATCACTGTTTCATGTACACACAATCAATTTGGATTGAAAAAATACAAATTGTAAAAAAATAGCATAAGCTTCATTTTAAGACTTCCAACATCAAAACATCCACGCTACATCAAACCATCACTGAAACATCAAAAGCTAATGAAGAAATTGCAAAAACAGGGATCGAATGATAAAAACACTCATCGATAAAGAACACCAAAGATTAAATCATTGCAGAAATGTAAAAAACTATGAGATCACAATATAAAAGATATAGGAACTTACAAGTGCCTCCTTTGTCACTCCCAACGTGATAGATATAAACACTCTTAACAGATAGAGATTTAACCCTTATCAAATAATCTAAGAAAATGAATAGTTTGACAAGCTTAAAACTTCACACCATAAACCATTAACGACGGGTGCACTTTAGTTTATTCATAATAAATGAAAATTAGAAAATGTTAATATACATAGATATGCACACATACATACATATGTATACATATATACATGCATATATATGTATGCATACACACACACATGTACATGCATACACACATATATATATGCACATATAATATATATATACACACATACATATACATATACATATACATATCTGTGTGTGTATATACTAAACAACATAAATAATCCTTTGTTTGACAGACTCAAAACTCAACGCCATAATCCATTAATGGTGACTGCACTTGAATCTATTCACAATAAATGAAAATCATATCTAGATAAATGCAGAATGTAGAACATACATATATATACATATATATACATATTTATATGTATACATATATAATATATATACTTATATATATATATGTATATTTTTTTTATATATATGTTTTTGCAATTTCCTCATTGGCTTTTGATATTTTGGTCATGGTTTTATATTTTTCCAATCTAAATTAATTATCTATTCATGAAGCAGTGATAGACATTGAAGGATATATATATATATAGATATGTATACACACACATATATATGTACATATACAAATATATATACTTATATATATATATATATGTATATTTTTTTATATATATGTTTTTGCAATTTCCTCATTGGCTTTTGATATTTTGGTCATGGTTTTATATTTTTCCAATCCAAATTAATTATCTATTCATGAAACAGTGATAAACATTGAAGGATGTCTATCTATTCAAGATATGTCTGATTTACCATGCATGTTTTGATGCATATGCATCATGCATACAATCTGAGCAAATGAATAAACAACACAAATAATACTTTGCTCGATAGACTTAAAAAATTTCACCATAAGCCACTAATGACACTTGCACTTCAGTCTACTCACAATAAATAGAAATTCACAAATAATAAATGCAAATGTACTGCTTAAAACGTCACGCATCACCAGAAATAGTGGGTGCCAAGACACAACTATACCAAAAAACTCATGAAATATTTCCAATAGCAAAGTTCATTACAATAATTAAATAAATTACAAAATAACAAAACCACAATGAAAATACCATTAGCCAATGAGAAAATTGCAAAAAAAATCAATAATTCACATTTAATAAATTAATCCCCAAAACATCAGCATAGCGATACATATATTTTATTGGAACGATTTCCAATGCACCATTTGAATAAGCAACATTCTACCAAAATAAAAATTTGTAAATAGTAAATGCAAATGTACTGCTTAAAATGCCATGCGTCGCCAAAAATAGTGGGTGCGAAGACACGGCTACACCAAAAAACTAATGAAATATTTCCAATAGTAAAGTTCGTTACAATAATTAAATAAATTACAAAATGATAAAACCACGACGAAAATACCAGCATCCAATGAGAAAATTGCAAAAAAAATCAATAATTTTCTTTTAATAAATTAATCTCCAAAACATCAGTATAGCGATATACATTTTATCGACACAATACCCAATGCACTATTTTAATAGGAGACATTCAATCAAAGACATTAGTCTCTCGCCTATAAGGCATGGACTAGCAATGCAAACACATTTGTTACAACATGCATAACAACAGAATAGTTATAAACCCTCCCAACAGCCACATAATGTACACCGACAAATTTTGCACTTATACTTAAGACAATAATAACAATGAAAGTTTGAAGATAGTGGTTGTAATTGTGAAGAGATAGATGTCAAATTTATAGACGAAGTTCGCAAGACGGATCAATGAGATTGAATAGAAGATCAACAGATGAGATTGAATGAGAGAACGTGCAATGGAAAGTTGCTCATTCAAAAAATGAAAAATGTAAGAAGGATGGAAGAGAAAAGTGAATGAGAAAATAGAAATATGTAAGAGATGAGTGGAGAGAATAGTAGAAAGTGGAAGAATTAACTAAAAGAAAGAGATAGTCAAGTGAAAGAAAGGGTTAGTCAAGTGAAAAGGGAAATAAAGAAATTGAAGAGTTAACCAAAAAAGAAAATAGAGAATAAAAAAGTTAAGTAAAGAGGAAATTGTGACAAATTTTTGAAAATAAAATGAATAATTTTTTTTTGATGTCATGAATAATTAATTAAAGTAATTAATTTTCTAATTTTTAGCATTATCTCAAAGGAAAATTAAGAAAAAGTTTAATTAGGTCTTGCCCCAGCAGAAATGGGATTATGATGCCCCCTCAAGAAATTTGGCAAAAATTTGAAGCAAATTTACCAATAAGATGATTTAATGCATCTGGATAGAAGAAATATTAGTTAGAAGACAAGATTAGTAAGAAGGGAAAAATAATTAGTTCGATCAATATCATATGTGGACAAGTTTAATTGATTAGGATAGAATGGATTGAAGAAAAATTGGCTAGAAGAAAAGGTTAGTGGGAAGGGAGGAATAGTTAGTAATGTGAACGAAGAAAGAAGAAGTGATGAACATATCATCATAAGCCTTGACAAGTGCACATTTATCAACATCAAACATTTTTATTTTGCAAATAGATGACATACACTGAGGTATTAAAAAACCATGGTGTGAAATGTTATCACTTTGCATAGACTAAACACATTGCAAACAACGAGTGTCATGACTCATACTAGGAACTTAATTGCCCCAGCCATATTGTAGACAAATTTTGCACTTATCTAGACCTAAATTTCATTTAATAGATTGAACTCTTGTTGACAAGCAAATGACAGTGTAAAAGATATAGGAACTTTCAAACACGTTCTTTATTGATAGATTTTTTGATGAGGATCAAATATGTCTGTAGGAACAACATAGATTAACCCATTAGGACATAAAAAAATATGAAATGACAATGTAAAAGATATAGGAACTTCCAAATATGTCCTTTTTTAATATATTGAT